>PVHY01002255.1:0-131569 GCA_004024945.1 Uropsilus gracilis | reverse complement strand
CTCAAAGTTGTACACTTCAGTTTGGTGCTTAGCTTGTTTTGACTTTTCCTCAAGTCTTTTGTTTATTTTTTCACTATATCCCACATATTAGTGAAACCATTTGGTTTCTGTCTTTTTCTTTCTGACTTGTTTCTGCTAATATGATTTCTCCTAAGTACATCCATGTTGTTATAAAATCATCAAATTTGTCATTTTTAATTGATGAGTAATATTCCATTGTGTATATATACCACATTTTTTTCATCCAGTCATCTGTTTTGGGGCATTTAGGTTGCTTCCATGACCTTGAATTATAAATTGTGCTGTGCTGCAGTAAATATTGTGCTCGGATGTTTATTGCGGCACTATTTATAATTGCAAGAACCTGGAAACAACCCAAATCTCCCAAGACAAAGGACTGGATGAAAAAGAGTGGTATATATGCACAATGGAATATTACTCATCAATTAAAATGACAAATCAGATGATTTTATGATAACATGGATGAACTTAGAGGAAATCATATTGGCAGAAACAAGTCAAAAGGAAAAAGACAGAAACCAAATGGTTTCACTAATATATGGACAAGCAAACCAAAGTACAAAACTGGGGGAAGGGACCAGCTGGAGTGGCCAGAGAGGGGAGGTGGTGGGTGACCCCCAGGGATCACAATGATGTGAAATATATATATATATAATTTAAATTTAAAAAAGAAGTCTTGGTAATTTTATTTTCAATCTTGTTTGCTATAACATAAGTTTAGTAGTTTCCCAAATCTCTTTTGAGAAAATTAAAGTTTTACTAAGTTTAATACTGGAGATTCATGGAATAGTTAAATGATTCTGCTGAAATATTAATTAGTGAACTTTTAGGTTTACCTTTCACTTCTTATTGTAGACTAAAAGAATTTACTGTCTATAAGTAAAACATATCATATCACCTTGAAAAGTTTTATTACAGAGGATTTTGAAATGACAATTACAATTTAGAAATTAATCTTTTAAGTTTAATTTTACCACAATAGAAATGGGAGAAGTGCTAGATGAAAAGTAAATTATATGTCATTAAGCTGGGTAAGATCAACAGGTTGTGGAATTTTTAAAGTTAAGTTTTAATATTAATAGTGTAATTATATGAAACCAAACCTTAATTTCTTCTACTAAAAAGACAAGTATTTGGTTTTAATAATAGATTCTAAAGTGCTTCAGTAATCTTAAGATTTGATGCCCTTTTACCTCAAGGTTTGATAGTATGAGAAAAATAAAGTCCTGTCTGCCTTGAGCTGACCCAGGTCAGAGATTTGCTCCTCTGTTTCTTGATGGCCATGGTAATTAATTAGGTATTGATTCATAAAAATCTATGCATTTGCTTTAAATCTCTTTTATACTTGTGACAAAACTTTTTGGAAAACAAAATTTAATATAAAGTCTCTGATTGATTAGAAAAAAAAAGAAAAAGGCCGGGCACGGTGGCTCGTGCTTGTAAGCTTCAGCCTATGAAGCGGCCAGGGGTAGGGATTGCAGTTCAAGTCCTGCCTGGGGCCCATAGCGAGACCTAGCTCCAAAAAAATAGCTGGGTGTGGTGGTGCATGCCTGTAATCCCAGCTACCTGGGAAGCTGAGGCTGGGGATTGCTTGAGTCTGTGGTACCCCGGGCAACGAGAGCCTGTGGTTCCACGGGCAAAAATAGCGAGACCGAGTCTCAAAAAAAAAAAAAAAAAAAAAGAAAAGAGAAAAAAGAAAAGATGTGTGGAATAGTCGTCTCTCTTTGTGGAGCGATATTAAGTGAATTGGTCCTATTATTATTGTACAGAGCAAGGGATACCTTGGAAGTCTGAAACCTGCCCACTCTAGATAAGTTCTGCCATCCACTGCATCAACATAAAGCATACTCCAGTTTGTAAGAGTTTCAACAGAAAATAGTTTTAATACAATTAGTGTGCAATAGAAGAGAAAGAATATAGCCAAAATAGTTTCCAATTAAACACCCAAAGTTATACCCTTATGGGTAAATGCCCAGTCAAAGCAGGACCACTGAAACCCAAAAACTTGGCACAAGTCCAAGGTACTTTCTGGTGGGGACCCATAGAAAAGGGACAGAAAGGGCCAGGCAAGTCTGGAACAAAAACAGCAAAATCAAAACCCAAGTCAAGATAAAGGCTGCCAATGCCAGCCTTCCCACGAGTTTCTCACCACTCCTCTGTCTTTTTCAAGTGTCTCCTTCCATGTCCCACAAGTCCCTGGTACAAATACAAAGCCCAGCAACAAGCATGACTACTTCTTCATGTGTCTCTTTCTGCTCCATGTGTCTCCTCCAGGTCTTCTTCCTGATCATCTTTCCTTTTTCTAGTCGTCTCTTGATTCTCTTCCCTACTTAGCTCCACTAACTTAGGTAGAGCATAGGTAGAGCAGATAACCTAGAACCTCCCCATTCCCAGGGATAATTATGTTACACTCCTATTTAATGTATTGAAACTTAATAGGAAGTATTGTTATGTAAGGATACAGGTTCAATCTTCTTAACGTGTATAAATTACTAATATTAGTGTTCTAAGAATACATGAAAATTCCTAAAGTCTGATAGGTTCTAGTATAATTTTTCTTCTTGACTCCAGTTATTACTCAAACTATCATATGCCACAAATTGAGCACATTTCCAGCTCATTTTAATTCAATTATTAGATCCTTAGTTATGGACAGTCTAAAGTCTTACCATTTACAGAAACGTTTAGTTCTGATGCTTTGTATTCAGAAAAATTAATGGGTGAGAACTTTGACTAATTCTCTACAAACATTGATTTATGATGGAATTGAGGATAGGATATGGTAGAACTTATAGAAAAACTGGATTCACAATAAGTTTGTGATCTACATGGAACTGAATAAATTATGGAAAATAAACATAACTTTAAATGACTTTACTTTGTTCTTTTAGATTTTACTTTTTATATGCTTAAGCTAACTTTTTGTTTTTTCTTAAGTGGACTAAGACATGCAGTGATGGCAAATTATGTCACTTTTGGTAAGCAGAACTGAAATATTTGCTTTTCTATCTTCCTGACATCTTCAGAATATGAAAAAAATTCTTATTTTTTATGTATTTGTTTGCGCGCACACACACAGTAAGATTCTCTTTTTCTCTATATAAGACAATTGGAAAGACAGTTGCATCCATGTGGTTGTCCAAAATGTCATATTTAACACCAGACCAGAGACCAGGAATAAGATTGAGCTTAGAACAGAAAGAGAGAAAAGAGTTAGATGTTATTAGTGTGAGACCCAGGGGCACTCCGGGACCCCCAAACTTGCATGCCCTAAAAGAATTCTGCCACCTGCCACAGAAAGACCAAAGCTACTCTTAGTGTGAAAGATCTTTATGAGAATTAGTGTGCAGAAAGAGAAGAAATGACATTTTGAATAAGTTTCAGTGAAACTCCCCAGATTACCCATCTCCTCATGGATAAATGTCGAGACCAAAGCAGGGCCACTGAGAAGGGAAGTACCTTCTCATGGGGAACAGAATGGAGCTCTGAGTAATATCCCAGAAAGATGGAACAAATGGAGATACCAATGTAACAGATTCTATGGTTGTCACACTCCCCACATGTCTCTCCTATGCATATCTCCTGCAAATCCCCTTCTGAGCAGTATCAGAGTACAAGTCAGGCTGCAGATATAAGGAAGTGGGCTACCTGCCTTCCATGTTATATAATCACACCACCCCCTTTCCCAAATGTTCCATGGCATACTTGAGACTTGTAGTCCAAGGTGGCTGCATATAAGTGGAGGCAGAGAAAATGATATCTATCTAATGTTCTGTAATACTCTTCTCCTTTTCATGGAAAAGCCTCTATAGCAATATATTGCATATGAGGTGCCATAAGTCTTTCAGGAAAAGGTAAGAAAGACCACCCATCTGCAGACTCAGAAACCCCAGGATATTGTGAGGCCCTTAAGAAAAATTTATCCAAAGATAAAGATATTACAGGCAGAGCCAATGATAAGAATAGCTTAGCATGACTCATCCAACCCTAAGAAATTGGCCGTTAAGAACTAAACCTGTGATTCTTCAAGAACAGTTCCAGCAAAGCAAAGAAAAACAGTCTTTATGCTTATTTTTGTTTATACAAAAAAGTCAAAAGACCCATTCTGTTGAAAATACACTAATTTGCAAATGAATTACTTTTACTGTGCTTATTTACTAGAACTGGAGTGAAGGTGGAAAATATGTTATTTCAGTAACATATTTTATGGACATTAGATTCTAGTCTTTAGCTTTTTTATTTTGAAGTCAGTTTCTCAGCTATTAACTGAACTAGATCTTAACTTTTTCTAATATCCGGGAAAAACTTTCCAAATTAATATTTCTGGTTTTTCTCCCCATTTTTTGCTTTAGATGAATTAAAACCCTGACTGTCCTTTTCTGAAATCATGCAAACTGAAAATTGAGAACTTGCTATAGCTTCAGAGATCATCATGTTGGCTGTACATCAGTTTATCTCCATGATGAATTTCTGTTTTCTAAATACCTGACAATAATGTAGGCATTATAATCCATAGAAACCTAACATCTAACTTCTAAAACCTGTTATGGGACCTCTACCCCAAAAGAGTAGGCTCTTTGTTCTCTAGGAAAAGAATTCAAATGAGGGTACTAATTGTATTTGAATCAGGCAAAGCTTTATTAGAGAGACTTATGCAGAGGGAGCCAGTTTGGGAAAAGAGAATGTAACCTGTGTTTCCAAAGACAGTTAGGAGGAAATAGTTAAAAGGTAAGTCCATGAGGCAGGGAGGAGTTCAGCATCCTAGTGTATTCTCGACTGGCTATACCCACATATGCATGAGTAGAAGGGTTAAGTTCCCACCGTACATGTGGTCTCTCTGCCTTCTCCAAGAAACAGTGAGATAATCATTAATCAGGACCTAATGCTTTGTCTTATCTAGATAGCTCATGGTCAGTGTAGCACTTGGACAGGGCATGATTTAGTCCACCTGTTCAAACACGACTGGGGTAACAACCTACAAGTTAACAATTTCATTTACCTAAGCTGTCTTAAAAAATCTTCTCCACCTACTGCTTTTAGATTTCCCAACTTGACTTTTGTCTGCTTCAACATTTAACTTTTATTTTTCTTTTGTTTCCATAGAAATTCCTTTTATTTCTGGGTAGAATTAACTTTGGGAATGCATATGCAAGACTGCCTCCAGGAATTGCACCCAACTGTTTAACAGGACTTGACTATCCTCAGGACACCCCAAACTGAAAAAGTGCCAACTTCTCAGAGGAAATTGTGAGATTTCCTCAGATAAACTTTTCTCAGTGTCTACAAAGTAAACCTCTTGTCATCTTGGTAATAGGAATTAGAGATCTACAAAGGCCTTGTGAGTCTTAGGAGCTCTATTATCATTAAAAAAAAAAAAAAGAACAAAAACAAGTATTACTTTAAAGATACAGGTTGTTTTGAGTTGAGAACAGTGAAGTGCCTGGAGGCTGAGGAAAAGTTTTTCTCTTGGTCTGATTCTTTCACCCTTCTTTAATCAAAGATTCGGTTTCCCTTTTCAAATCAAGAAGAATGTATGTTGGTTTCACACAAGTGTAGTTTTATCAAATGAACAGGTCTTCTCTAAGAATCTCAACTTTACTCTCAGAGTAAGGATGAGATCACTCTTTTCTTGTCAACCATGTGAACCCTCTGCCTTCTTGATGTATTAGGTTCCTAAACACAGAATAAATACACTCAGGTATTTATTATTGAAAGGATGCTAACTCTGAAATTCCTTTCTATGTAGCACCAATTACCTTAATCCCCATTCCCTGAACCAATGATGATCATTGACTCAGATGTTATCAGGCCTGATTTCCTCGTGGAAGCCTGCAGGGAAGCTCCCCTTCCTTCCATCACAGACCTGACTAGGGGGGATGAAATGTTTAAAAGTACCAATCACCCAGGCAAGCCCAAGGTCTTGCTGGTCTCACTCCTCACAGGTTCCTTTTCTCTAAAAAGTGCTTATTTTTTATGCTAGCTTTTGACCTTCCTTCATTGTCTCTAACACTCATTTATTCCTAACAATTACTCTTTAGAATTTAAAACCATATAAATTCTCCAGACTAATGTTATTAAGTTGATTTTTGCTTTGCTAACCCTGTGCTGTTTTGGTAATAGTCCTTCCTGAGAAGAACCCAAAAGGGTAGAGGTTGGTCCCTTGTGCTGTGACAACAACTAGAGGGAATAGAAAAAAGGTCTTGTGAACTATTATTCCATTTTCTTTCATGGAATGGAAAAGATTACCTAGTTGTTACTCACAAGAAAATCCATACTGACAAGTTAAGACTATATTCATGGGGAAAATTGACCAGTTAGATTAAGTATTAAATCTTGGTAGGGTTTATAAAAGTGTGTTCATTTGGAGACTATCATTTTCTTTTTAACATTCCTTTCATGCACAATTTTGATTCTATTTCCAGCTATGTCTCCTGCTCCAGATAACTCCATATCCATCAGAATTTCTTGGAAAAGTATCTGGTTCTAAAATATCTCCCTGCAAGCATCCCACCAGGAAGTAAACAGGCATGCTTATTCTTTATCCCAGGGCTTTTAGTGAGACCTGGCAGCATAGACACCCTGGAGACCTGAGAATGGGGACAAAGAAAGCAAATTCCAAAGGAGATTAACTAGCCATGCTCTAGACTACAGGATCCATAACCCAGCACCTTTGATATAACAAAGATAAGAAGGAAATGGGGCATTTCTGGGCAGAGACAAGACAATTCCAAAAGCTGAAGACTGGCACTGAGCCTTGGCACAAGGCATCAGCCAATCACAAGATAGTTTTTTGGGAACAATTAGGGGGAAATTACAAAATCCCTGAGGTATGACTCCATGTTGAGTTTCTTTGCTCTAAGTCATGGGTTCACATTATGTTTGTTCCTTCCCTTTCTCTCTTATAACCCTCTTCTCATATCTATCCTAAATACATTTCCATCTTTGTGCTTGCTTGCCTGAATCATTGAAATTCCTTCTGTGGTTTCATCAGACAGAAAACCTAGTAAAATCATGGTAGCACTAGTGTTAAAGTACAAGTCCAGCAACAACATCACACAGGTGATGCAAAGGAAAGAGGCATTTATTGCTAGCCTAAGCTAGAGTCCAGCACTGGCCTGGGTCACCCATGCAGCAACTACATCAGGGCAAGTGAGGAACCCAAGCCCCCACATGGTCCTCTTGAAATCGGATGAAAAGAAAAAAAAAAAAAAAAAAAAAAACCTTTTGACTTGAACTTGAAACACCTCTGTCTGCTTCTCTCTATGATAGGGGGTGCCATTGTCTCTTGCTTTAGAATTGTTGACATTACTAAGAGCTGGATAGGATTTGAATTAACATACAGGCCTGACAGGGCTTCCTACCTCAGGAGTTCCCTTGGTGGGAAATAAGGATATATAAGAGGTTTGAAACAAAGAAAGAGATGAGGATTTGGATTCTGATTTGGGATGCGGTTCGACCATTTTGTGGTATGGTCAGGGACTTTGCAGGATGAAGATGTGAGCCATGTGAGCTTGGCCATGTGGCCAAGGCCTGGGTCCTACAGACTTTGGCTGGCCCAGGCTAGCAGCATGTGTGCTAAAGGTAGTTAAGGAGTTTGCAGATTTGAACTCCGTGTTGGAGTTTGTTTTGCTGAGTTTGACTAGTGTCTGGAAGAGGCCATGCAAAAGTTAGGCCTGAAAAGAAAGTGAACTTTGCTGGTTCTGGTACTATGAAGTTTCTTCTACTACCTGGAGGTGGACGACAAGGAGAAGAAGACGGCATGGAAGAGTTGGAACACACCAAAGGAAGATGTCTTCTAAAATGTGGAGATGAACTCTGACTGTTGGTGAAATAATCAGGGCTGAGAGACTGAGGATTTTTTGGGCAATCTGGGAAAGAACTTTGGACAATGTTGAGAAAGGTTCTGACAATGTTAAAGTAATTGTAGTTTTACTTGCATGTTTCTTTTATAGTAATTAGGAAATCACTTTGTTAGAAATAAATTAGTCTTCACTCTGAGAGTCTTGCTTGGGATTTTGGTGAGAAGGCTGGGGATGGTGGAAAGAACCCATAGAAGTTTAGAAGAGGGTAAATTGAGGCAAACTAGTCTAAGTTTAAACTGTGTTTCTAAGTTTTTCTTTTTAGGTCTGAGAGAGGGGAAGAAAGCTGAGAGAAGCTGGTAACTGATTTTTGCATACAAATAGTAGGTAAACAGTGAAAATGCTAATGAGCTGTGTAGACACTACTTTCTAGGGAGAAGCAAGCAGTGGTGTTTCAAGTTCAAGTCAAAAAGTTTTTTATTTTCTTTTCACCCAATTTCACAATTATTTAGCATTTTCACTGTTCACCTACTATTGGTATGCAAAATTCAGCTACCAGCTTCTCTCAGCTCTTTTCTCCTCTCTTAGGCCTAAAAAAGAAAAACTTAGAAACACAGTATAAACTTTAGACTAGTTTGCCTCAATTTACCCTCTTCTAAACTTCCATAGGTTCTTTCCACCATCCCCAGCCTTCTTACCAAAATCCCAAGCCAAAGCAAGACTCTCAGAGTGCAGACTAATTTATTACTAAACAAAATGATTTCTTACTTAGTACCAAAAAAGTTAAACTTTTTTAAGTTTTACTTAAAACTTTTGTATAAAACTCCGATTACTTTAACATTGTCCAAAACCTTTCTCAACATTGTCCAAAGTCCTTTCTCCAGATTGTCTAAAAATCCTCAGTCTCTCAGTCCTGATCATCTCACCAACATCAGTCAGTCAGAGTTCATCTCTACGTGTTTGAAGACATCTTTCTTTGGCGTGTTCCTTTGGCTTGCTCCAACTCTTTCATGCCATCTTCTCCTTGTCGTCCACCTCCAGGTAGTAGAAGAAGCTCCATTGTGCCGGAACCAGCAAAGTTCACTTTCTTCTCAGGCCTGACTTTCGCACAGCCTCTCCCAGAGGAGAGGCCCACAAGTCAAACTCAGCAAAACAAACTCAAACATGGAGTTCAAATCTCCAAACTCCTTAACTTCCTTTAGCACACATGCTGCTAGCCTGGGTCAGTCAAAGGCTGCAGGCCCCAGGCCTTGGCCACATGGCTAAGCTTACATGGCTCCTATCTTCATCCCACAAAATGTCCAAAACCAAACCTGAATCAGAATCTGAATCCAAAATCCCCTTTCTTTGTTTCAAACCTCTTGATATATTCTCCTTTCTGCTTTCCCACCTTCCAGTTACAGCTCACATTACAAAGAAAAAACCTGTTTTACTTCTTCCTCCCCCTTGTATTTTTCTGAAAAGAAATTCTAATCAAGGTAGTTCTCACATTTTAGCATATCTTCCTTGAAATCTGCAATCTTAAACAGGAGACAATGACATCCAGGGGGTAGGCACCCCCTATCACTCTTTTATCCCATAGGAAGGGGTTTGGGGAGTCCCATCTGGATTGACTGGCAAGCAGCTTAGAGATAAGAGTCCTATCTGGATTTTCTGGCAGGGGCTTGCCATATAAGGGGACATTGCTGGTTTGTGGCTGACATGGCCCTTACTTATGTCCATATAAGGTTGGTTCACACCCCCCTTCCCAGATAGGTGCCTAACTTTTAAAAAAAATGGTTGCTTAATAGCCAACTAACAAAATGGTTATTGTTTGACATTTAACATTAGGAAGACTATCTCCTAGAGTTCCACCTGCTATGAAGTTCTCAGGTTCTGTTGTTCAAAACCCCAGAAAATGTTGACTTTAATGAATTTGGATTTTTGTCTCCAGTTCTCTCTACCAGGAGAGCCAATCTTACAGGTTTGAGAGATATAGAGGAGCAAAGCTTGCCACCCTCAAATATCTATTTTTGGCATAAGAATTATTTTAAGGTCATTATTTTTAAGAAACAGCAGACTCAGGAAAAGTTTGGAAGTGCCAGTAAATGTTTCTCTTTAATAAGAGATAATTACATGGATAAGAGAAAATCTCCACTCTTGAGGGTATTCCTCTCTGTGGAAGTGGAGGATAGTCAAATTCCTAAAACTTCTCAATGGAGAAGGCAGCAATTGAAATCTACATAGCAGTCATACCTTTGCTTACTGTGCCTTTCCTGATAACTCCCCAGTGCTAACCACCCTCTCCTCCCCATCCAACATCTTTTGTCTTTAGCTTAAGGGGTGGCATGGATCATGTTAATGACTTACTCTTTTTTAATGGATCTCTTCCATGCAGATAGGAGATAATATATTGTTAAACTTTTGATTGTTTTTCTCCTATTAACTTGTCTTTTATTACAGGAGTGTCTCAGCCAATCACCCAGAAGTATGGAGTGAAAATTACTTTTCTCTGCTACTGTTAGGCCATGGACAATCCTGCTTAGCACAAACTCCCCAGACACGGGAAAGGGAGAGATAAAGATCAAGTTTATTTAGAAAGCTAAGCAACTGAGGGTAAACTGAGCTAAAGAAACTCAACCACCCCACCACCCCCCCTTGTTCATTAGCAAGTCCTTTTATATTGTTTTACAATCTAAGTTATACATTTACATTCTTATTCTAAGTCAAACAAATGTAAAATATGGAGGGGCTATTAAAGACACACTTTAAGTTTACAACTGGGCTAACCATAAAGTTACCTACATTAACATAAGGCCATTTGAGGGGTTATCAGTTTGTTCTTTTCCTGAGGGGGGGGGGTCGTCTCTTAGGGAGGAAACTGCTTGTCTCCTAAATCAAGGGAGTACTACACTGAATTTGCTCAGTTTATTTTTCAGGCTTTTAACATTCCAACACTACAGTGACACAAACCTGAATTAGAAGCTGGTAACTTTCATTGACACTGGGAAGAACTGTCAGGTTCCTTACCACCTGATACCAATTCTAAGAATTTGAAAAGAATGCCAGAGCAGAAAATTAATGTTTACTATTTCTACATGTTTGGGTTACTGAAAGAACTTTAAGGATTAATAAAATCCTAGAACTCTCACCCTAGTAACACACATTTGCTTGCACACACACATACACACATGAACTACTTGATGGGCAATTTTTTATTATTCTTAACTCCAGATCTCATACTACCTTTCCCTGGGGGTACAGGAAGTAGAGATAGAGATTAACCTGTTTTTAAGTAGATACACCTCTATAGGACTAATAAGTTTTATTAGATTACACATAATAAAATAAAAGTTGCCTGTATTTATGTAAAAGACCTGTGGGAACATTTAAAGTTGATTGGGGCAATATAATTTAAGTGTAGAAACCAACATTTGACACCAATTGCTTACAAATTTGTATAGTTCAGAGGTTTACTGGAATAGCTATGAAACCAGGTGGATTTTGCTCTTCTCTTCCCATGGAGACCAGGGACATTAAACAATGGGGTTTGCTGCCAGGGTGGTAGAGGGATCAGTGATCTGTTGGTTTTGGCCCCAAGAGCATTAGATTTTGCTCAGCTTCGTCAGTCACTTTTCATGGGCCCCTCGGAGAATCTCAAAACCTACCTTCTCTTACTGAAAAAACAATGGGAAATGAAAGTCCTAATAACCTTAGAAGGAATTTGAATGACACCTTCCAAGAAAGTGTGTTACAGTGTGGAAGGAACAGATAAGCATACCTGTACTCCTGTGAAGATTTCTAGTGTTAAAAGGTTTGATTCATCTTGTATCCAATTTCGCTTCTCTTTATAATGTCACCACAAAGTATTAGTGCGAGAGCAAAGAGCACTCAGGGATTCCAAAATGTGAGTGGCTTGTACGATCTGAAAGGAATTTGACCATCCATATGCACAAAAGCAAAGGAAACATACTCTTAATGTTGACATACTTGGATAGAATAAAGTGTGTATTTGTGTGGAGAGAGAGAGGAAGAGAGGGAGAGAGAGAAAATATCAAATAGTAATTTTCCAGTAAAATCCCCAGATTACTCAACCCTTCTTTGGCAAATGTCCAGTCAAATCAGCTTAATCTGAATTGGGATTGTTGAAGAATGCTGCCAATCTAAAGCCCTTTCTAGCATAGAACCAAACAAAAGGGGTGAGGCAGGCTCAGGAGAGCTTAAACAGAAGGAAAGATTCAAAGCTCAAAATTACCACATCATGATAACAGCTGCCATTGTCTCTATCACCCATGTGCATCTTCAGAATATCTCTTCTTATGTCTCCTCCAAGTTTCCTTAGCAATGCCAGGGTTCAAGTTGAAATAGGAAAAGCAAAAGAGCGGGCCAGCCTGCCTTCCATTTTGTATAGGTCCATCTTGACCTGTCAGTTCCTCCCCTAGTTTCCAGTTACTCCCTCACTCAGAAGTCTGGTCCATGGCATACCGGGACATAAAATCCAAAGAGGCTGCATTTAAGACAGTGAGAGGAAAATGATGCTTCACCTCCATGACATGTATCTGTAACCATAGTACAATTGACCTCACTTTAGAAATCTATTACTGAGTTGAATGAACTTCTAGGTCAAACCTGTAATTCTTAGACTCTAGTCAAAATTGTTCTTGGAATAATATTATCTTTTAGCTACACAAGAAAGCATCTGTGCTGTGGTCAGCACTACCTACCACACCTAAATTAATGCTTCTGGAAAGTTAAATAAGATGGCTGAGAAAGCCACTTGTCACTTTATGTAACACCCTCAGTAAGATCTTTCTTTGACTGATTTTGATTGGTTTGGTTCTGGGGACCATGACTCTGAAATGTTCTTTAATATTGTGAGTATCCTGCTTAAAAATATATAATAATCTTCCCAGAGCATTGTATTCTCTCAGAAACCTTAAGTATAAGGTCCTAGATTCTTTTTTTTCCTTTCTTTGTTTTTTTTTTTTTTTTTTTTTTTTTTTTTTTTTTTTTTTTTTTTTTTTTTTTAAGACTAGGTCTCGCTATTTTTGCCGGTGGAACTGCAGGCTCTCGTTGCCCGGGGTACCACAGACTCAAGCAATCCCCAGCCTCAGCTTCCCAGGTAGCTGGGATTACAGGCGCGTACCACCACGCCCAGCTATATTTTTGGGACTAGGTCTAGCTACGGGCCCCAGGCGGGACTTGAACCGCAATCCCTAAACCCCTGCCACTTCATAGGCTGAAGCTTTCAGGCACGAGCCACTGTGCCCCACCAAGGTCCTAGATTCTAACCACCAAGTTAGTGACCTAATAGAATTGAAATATCAGAGAATAAGTTAGAAGAACAATCAACTTAAATGATGTGAATCCTAAATCAAGACCTAGGACTATCACATAGATTCAAAATAGTCATGACCATAGATATTATACAAAAAAACTGGTAAAAACTGAGAACACTGTCAGAGTGGTAGCTGGGAGATGCTAATGCCATAAATTTGAGTTAAGAATCTGACCAAAAGAGGGAACTTACTAGAGGAAACAGCAGGCCACAGTAGAGTCACTGATGTTAAATCTTCAAATCAAGTCATAAAAATCTAACTTAATTGGAGTTTCAACCACTACATAGAGTGGAACTTTGAATTAATCAGATAGGAATTTCTTGGTAAACACTAAGATGGTCATTCTGTTACTAACACACAGTTTGCCTTCTGCTAAAAAGAAGGTAGCTTGCCTGAAACAACCCTTTCTTTCCTTTTGCTAATAACTTCATTGACCCTCTCTTTCTACCTATAAAAACATTCCATTTTGGATTTCACTAATATATGGTACATAGAAAAAACAAGCAAAGACCAGGAGGGAAAGTCACAACAAGCTAAGAACCAAACTTGTACCCAACTGGGGAGTGGGGAGTGGGGGAGGTGGATGATCCCAGCTAATACAAAGATATAATATATATATATATTAATTAATTTATAAAAAAAGGAAAAAAGACCTTCCATTTTAAACAACTCCTCATAACATCTTTCTGTCAGATAAGACAATGCCCAATTCATGACTCACTGAATAAAGCTATTAGATATTCAAATTGATTAAGGTCAATTTTGTTTTTTATAACATTGGCAATCTGGCAATCTTCCCAACAGGACAGGAAAGACTAGAAAGTTTCATGTGCTTCTCTATTCACATGACACATTTTCTTGGAAGTTGCCATTCAATTTTCTTCCAATGCTATTTAGGAATTTTACTTCCTATTGCTCTTTCACTAAGAGAAGCTAAGTTCTGGGACTTCAGGTAGGCCCATGAGAAATGGCTGATTAAACTAAGCAGAAGTTAGTGCTCCTGAGGCCAAAGCAAATACAATATATCAATAATCCAAACTAAGTGCCATTTGAATGAAACTCAGCAGCAAGTGTTCAAAATTCCAGAGGGAGGAGGTCTGGGGCCTCTGGGAAGAAAAATAGTTTCTCCAGGATTATGGACCTGGCAGATTAAATACTGCCAATACTCTTAATTTGCAATTTTATGAAAGTTCCCCTACCAATGTCAGTTTCACAAACTGGGTCATCTTAAGTGCTTTACAATGGATTAAAAAAGCAAAAACTAAAAAAATTGAGTTTGCCAGGGAGCTGATAAAAATGAACCAGCCATGATCCCAATTGTTTGTTTAATTTATAGTCATTGTTTGTCTATCTTAGTTTCTCTTATTCAATAGAACACTATTGCCATATTACAAGAGTTTTAGGATGACAAAAATATTGCAACAGGGGGTCACTTTTTGCAGAAGCAGAATGGATTCTTTCATTTATGCCACAATCTTTGCAGATTCTGTGGCTGCTGCCATTGTCTGAAAGTCAACGAAGGCATTTTCCTGATACATTCAATTCTTTTAGCATGTACATCAATATTGATAACAGCAATTTTAGAAAGAGGATACCAATGAGTAAGTCTTTGTCCATTTTTATTGAGGTCCCAGAGGCTATAAGAAATTCCCCTATTTGTAGCTCTCAAATCTTGAACAGATCAGGACCATATGCCTTTTCTGTTCTCAAGTTTGAATGGGTATTGAGGCAATTAGGAAGAGATTGTTATAACACCCTCAATATTCATAGGTTCCATCCTTTTTAGTCTATCATTATTTCAATATTAGAAGGAAAAAGTCCACAATTTTCAGGCAATTAAATTAAATTAGGGAACTTTTACTAGAATTATTTCTCTCCTTTTTCAATGACAGACTATAAGGAACATAAAACTCTATTTCATGTTAGTCAGCAAATTCTAAGGTGAGGTCTCCACTGAAGGTAACATGAACTAGTCTTCCCCATGATTCAATTTAAAAAGGAGATGTCTACCAAATAAATTGATTCAGGACTTTATTACATAGCAAAAAAAGGAATATTTTTCAGTAAAGGATCAAGTAATTTGAATTGGTTGAGTTAAAAAAAATTCTCTCTGTGTTAAGTCCCCCAGGATAGAGGATAAAAACACTTCATACACACTCTATGCAAATGCAAGAAAAGGTTTTATTGGCTAGCGTAAGCTAGGGTTCACCTGTAGCCTGGTCCACTGCAAGAGCAGTCCCTTCACAGCATAGAGGTTGGACACCCCCACCCCCATTCTCCTGAGTTCATTCTTTTTTATAGTTTCGGGGTCTAGAGGAATTTTCCACTATGGACCCCTTGGTTGATTTATGGCTGATGGGTTGTCTTTGGTTGACCCTTCAGAGAATCAATATTGTTTCCCTGGAGCCAGAAAGTCTAGTCGGCAGAGTCCTGCAATGGAACTTAGGGCAAAAGGGCACAGAGAGGCTGAAGGGGAGTGGGCTACAGGCTAGCACTCTTACTAGCTACACTTCACATTTCCCCCTTTGCCTGGGGAGTGTTACAGACTAACATTCCTATTATCTATACTCTACACTCTGAACTTTATAGTCTACCTACACTATAGAAACCTCCATTTTACTCTGAGGGACTTGTTTTCCTGTGAGGATAATTTTTAAAATGGAAAGAATAGTTCTGGTACCAATTCATTCTAATTTGGCTGTTTGACTGTGTCGTTGGTAAAGAGAGCCATTCTGAGTTGGTGCCATGGGATGGTTCCTTCTTCAAAGGTGAATATGAGAGCTGAGTAAGAACTTAATAGACCCTTGACAACAATAACCTTTCCAATGACCAGCAGATTACCACCAAGACATTGATCTTTCACCCAGAATTTTGATGATGATCCCTTAGGGGGTTACAATCCAGGAGGCTTAGGTGTTGTCTGGGGTCTGTTTGGAGTTGGAGTTGGAGTTACAAAGCTAATAATCTGACCGATATTTTTTAGGGTCTTCCTCTAAGGTCCTTTAAAAATGCTCAGCTATTGTAGTGAGTTCAACCAGGAAGTGGATTTATCAACCCACTAATATCAGGAGAGAATCCATTTACAAATACAGCTGCTAGGGCAGCGTAGGTGGCTGTATTTATTGTGTAGAAACCTTAATCACACACACACACACATACAGGGCATTCCAAATGAACTTTAAAGTCTGCCACATATACATCTTTTGTTTGTTTGTTTGTTTGAAAGTTGCATAATAGATCAATCAACCCAGGGAAGAGAAAACAGAAAGGCTTGTAAAAGTTCAGCTACTATTTTTCAAGTTTTTCTTCCCATCCCTGAGATATTAAACACTGAGGATCTTCAATACCATCCTTAAGGTTTTGTCATCTTGTTTCCTGCATTCATTTTTGGGCTACCCAAGTCCTACTGATATCTGCTGACAAAAGAAGCAAAATGGGGTGTTTAACCAAAGCTTACAAAGGGAAGCAGTTGGTCCTTTAAAGCCAGTCACACATCAGGTTCTTCCCAGCCCACACATGCAGTAGCAATAGACCCAATGTGGACAATGCTATTTGAGAAAGGAATTTGGGCATTGCTATCACCTGCATGTGAAAGACACAGAGACTAAGACTAGCCTGAAGCCAGATAAGACCACTACCCCTTTTTATATAAAGCAATTATCTGGGCCAACTTGTTGATTATGTTAATGAAGGTTCCTGAGGTGGTGACACCCAAGGTCCAGAGGGAGAATGGAAGTACAGGCCACCAAGGGTGTGGTTGTGAATTGGGAGCCTCTGGTTGTTGAGGGGAGGAGGAGCAAAAAAGGATAAAAGGAGAGGAAGAGAGCAGGAAGTGAGAGCGAGAGTCTGGTAATTGGCATCAGACATGGAGGTTTTTGGCCTCAGGTGGAGAAGGACCCAGGAGCTGAGTCCTTTGGAGCTTCCCCACCTCCCTGGCTCTCAGGTCCCTGAGGGTCGAGAACTGTGTGAAGGTGGAGAAACAACCCTGGTGAAATGCGGAACCATGGTGAAACTCAGATAGGCCTGCTTTGGAGAGACCTCCTAAGACCCACCTGTATTGATTGGATTCATGTGGTGCCAACTGGAGTGACAGAAGATCAGGAGCCAAGGACATAGCCTGGCATTTTCAACCAGAAGTACCCTAAGATTAAGGTAAACCACTGAAGTGGGACTTTATTCCATTTGGAACACTTGTGAAGGTGTGGACTCTTTTAGTTTTTTTTCCCATATCTGTAAATAAACCCCTATATCTATTCTAGTTGCTAAGGTTTGACCTCTGAGCAGCTGCTGTGCGCAGACAGAAGAACCCATAGTAAAAAAGAATTTAAAAAGGGGGTAGTTCCTATTTCCCAATAACAGCAAGACCACATAAACTTCCCAAAATATCTGGGATGCAGCAAAAATATATCTAAGAGAAATGTTCGTAGCAATACAGGCCCATATCAAAAACCAAGAAACTAACCAAAAAAAAAAAACCAACAACGTAATCTACCAACTCAAAAAATTGGAAAAAGAGAAACAAACAAAAAACCCAAGACCCAGCAGAAGACAAGAAATAACAAAAATAAAAGAAGATATAAATAACCTAGAAACCAAAAAGACTATCCAGAAGATCAACAAAACCAAAAGCTGGTTCTTTGACAAAATAAATAAAATTGATAAGCCCTTTGCAAAGCTCACAAAGGAAAGAAGAGAGAAAATTCGAATAAACAGAATCACAAATGAAAGAGGAGAAATTACAACAGATACAAAAGAAATCCAAAGGATAATAAGAGATTACCATGAAATACAACAACCTGGATGAGATGGACAGATTCTTAGAAAGATGTAACTCCCCAAAATTAAACAAGGAAGATATAGAGAACTTAAAGAAACCAATGTCAAGCAGTGAAATTGAATCAGTCATCAAAACTCTGTCTAAAAACAAGAGCCCAGGACCTGATGGCTTTAGAAATGAATTCTACCAGACATTCAAAGATGAATAACACCTGCACTACTAAAGCTTTTCCAAAAAAATTGAGAAAGAAGGAAAACTGCCAAACACATTCTATGAAGCAAACACATTCTACGAAGCTAACATCACACTCATACCAAAACCTAATAACGACAGCAACAAGAAAGAAAACTATAGACCAATTTTGCTAATGAACACAGATGCAAAAATTTTAAACAAAATCCTGGCAAATTGAATCCAATAACGCATAAAAAGCATTATTCAACATGACAAAGTGGGATTTATCCCAGGGGCACAAGGATGGTTCAATATCCAGAAACCAATTAACATCATACACCACATTAACAAAGAGAAAAACAAAAACCACATGATCATATCAATAGATGCAGAGAAAGCATTTGACAAAGATCGGCATCCATTCATGATAAAAGTCCTTGAAAAATTGGGGATTAAAGGAATTTACCTTAACATAATAAAATCCACCTATGACAAACCTACAGCAAACATCATCCTAAATTGGAAAAACTAAATTCCAATTAAGATCTGCAACAACCATGCAAGGGTGCCTACTCTCCCCACTACTCTTTAACATTGTACTGGAAGTTCTAGTTAGGGCAATAAAGCAAGAGAAAGACATAAAAGGAATACAGATAGGTAAAGAGAAACTGAAGCTATCATTATATGCTGGTGACATGATTCTCTATATAGATAACACCAAAAAATCCACAGAAAAATTGCTTGAAATAATAAACCAGTTCAGTAAGGGAGCTGGATACAAAATCAACACACAGAAGTTGGTAGCTTTCCTGTATGCAAAATGTCAAATAGAAAAAGAATAAATCAGAAAAAGAATCCCATTTATCATTGTACCAAAAAAAAAAAAAAAAAAAAAAACCCTGGGCATAAACCTAACAAAACACATGACAGAACTATACAGAGAAAACTTCGCTCTGCTGCAAAAAAGAGATAGAAGAAGACATAAGGAAATAGAAAGACATTCCCTGCTCATGGATTGGAAGAACATCATCAAAATGACCATCCTACCAAAAGCAATCTACAGATTCAATGCAATCCCGATAAAAATCCCAATGACATTTTTAAAAGCAATAGAACAAAAATTACTGAAATTCATATGGAATATCAAAAGACTTCAAATATCAAAAACCCTCCTGACCAGAAAAAAAAAGAATGGAGGTATATATTCCAAACTTCAAACTATATTACAAAGCCATAATAAATAAAACAGCTTAGTACTGGTATAAAAGTAGACAATCAGACCAATGGAACAGAATTGAGTGCCCGGAAATAAAACCACACATATATAGTCAATTAATCTTTCACAAAGGAATGAAAAACTTACATTGGAACAAAGATAGCCTCTTCAATAAGTGGTGCTGGGAAATTGGACTAAGACATGCAAAAAAATGGACCAAGACAACTCACTCACACCATGTACAAAAATCAATTCAAAATGGATAAAAGACTTAGATGTCAGACCTGAAATCATAAGATACATAGAGTAAAACTTGGGCAAAACTCTTCATGAATTACACTTCAGAAATCCCTTTCTGAAAACATATACAGATGGCAAAAAAAATGAAGGAAAATGTAAACAGATGGAACTAGATCAAACTAAAAAGCTTCTGTACAGCAAAATGGACAACAGAAAAAAAACAAAAAGAAGCCCAACCAAATGGGAAAAAAAAATGCCCTCCACAAGAGTGATAAGGGATTAATAACAAAGATCCACAAGGAACTCACACAACAAAAGAAGCCCAATCAAAAAATGGGGAGAAGAACTTAAAAGACACTTCTCCAAAAAGAAAATACAAATGACCAACAGGCACATGAAAAATTGCTCAACATCACTAACAATAAGGGAAATGCAAATCAAAACAATGAGATACCACCTTACACCTGTAAGAATGGCCCATATCCAACAAATGGACAACAACAAGTACTGGCGTCGATCTGGAGAGAAAGGAACACTCTTACACTGCTAGTGGGAATGTAAACTGGTCCAACCACTATGAAAAGCTGTGTGGAGGACCCTCAAATTAATGAAAATGGAACTACCATTTGACCCAGCAATTGCTCTCTTGGAAATCTACCCAAAAGAGACCTAAATGTGAGTACAAAGGGACACCTATGCTCGGATGTTTACTGCAGCACTATTTATAATTGCAAGTACTTGGAAGCAACCTAAATGCCCCAAAACAGATGACTGGATGAAAAAGATATGCTATATATACACAATGGAATATTATTTATCAATTAAAAATGACAGATTTGATGATTTTATGACAAAATGGATGTACTTAGAAAAAATCATACTAGCAGAAACAAGTCAAAAAGAAAAAGGCAGACACCAAATGGTTTCACTAATATATGGGATATAGGGAAAAAAATAAACAAAAGCCATGAGGAAAGGTCAAAACAAGCTAAGCACCAAACTGAAGCATACAAGTTGGGGCAGGGGGGAAAGGGGAGTAATGGGGGGAAGGGGGGGGTGAATCTTGGGGATTACAAAGATATGAAATTTATATATAAATAAATTTTTAAATAAAAAATTAAAATAAAATAATAAACAAATTGCACATAATACCTAATAGCTTCCTTAAGAGTGGACAGGTGTATTAAAGAAGCACATATATGGAGAAAATTATGCTGCCAGTGTCTGTCTGCTATATTTTCTGTGCTGCATTGTCTGGGATTTAGGAGTCATCGTGTTTGCAAGACTTCTTTATGTAATTTAAGTACTTAAGTACTTTATGTACTTCTTTATGACCTGGGGTCACAGGCTCAAGGATTTAGCATGCAAGAATAAAGAGGGAACTTTAAAATAAAAAGTCAGGTAAAAGTAAGGAGAATAATGTGCTTGTGTTATGCCGGGGGATTATTGCTAACTTAGTTCTCATAGTAACACTATGAAGTAGGTAGAATTTCTATTTTCTCCATGGTAAACTGAAATGCAGACCATTAAGTGATTTGCCTAATTCACTGTCTAACTGAAAGCCTTCATGTATAGAAGTGAGCATACAGAAGCAAATGACCAACTTACTCGATTTAATTTTGTTCCCAGTCAAGGAGATTCAGGCTGTGTACACCTCCTGTGTTATTCTTTGCAGCGGTGATAATTTCTCATGATTACTAATGCCACTTCTACCACTACAGTCTTGCTTTGCTGTAAGCCTATGAATTCCAAATTCACTTTTTGGAATAAGCTCCAAATCTGGGAGCAGATTTCTCTACCCAAGCCTCTTCATTTATTTAAAAATTCCCATTCCTTGTTACCTGGTGTCCTGGGTCCACTATAAAATTCTTAAAATTCTCCAACCCTCTTTTCTTATCCTTAATATTCCATTTTGTGGCTTGTATAAATGAATTACCAGAAGGGCCTTTGGACGGAAATACTGGAGAAGCATCTAGGAAAGATATTGCTTGTTTCACAATTTTTCCTGAACTCAGCGCTGCCATTTACCTCTAAACTGTTTCCCTGACCCTGACCTCTAATCCCTGTTCCATCTTTGCCAAGCCTGTCCAAGTGTCCTGCAAACAGTCTGCCAGAGAAGACCAGCTTTTCCTGCATATCTGCCTTTGATCAAAGACTTTGCTCCTTTACACATGAGTGCTTCCAGAGTTCACTCCACTCCAGAGTCAGCAACCTCTGCTGCTGTTGCCCTAGAGATTAGGTATAGCTGAGTTAGGTTGAACATTGTATTGACAAGGAAAGGACTTTCTTAGAAGATTCCTTCTCTGGCAGTATAACTATCTCTGGCTTTTGAGAGGAAGAAAAATAGTCTCTAGTCTTTTCCAGTTATATTAGAGAAGAATGATTGAGTTAGAGGAAAGGATTTCAGTGCTTTTAACACTGAAAGATGCCAGCCATTTTTATTCCCTCATTCTGCACAAGATCTTCCTCATACCATGTAACCATGGTTTTTTTGTTATCTTCCTCATACCATGTAACCATGGAGACAGGTAAAAAAAAATTCCCTTTCCTCTTATTCTTCCCTTTCCCTAGTCTTTGTTTTTCTCTTCCCTCTTTACTGCAATTTGAAAAATGTATTCATTCTCCTTCCTTTCTTTTCCTGGAGATGGCCAAGAGCAGTGAGCCTGTGAGATTGGGCTAAGGTGGCAGCTACAGTACCAGAATATTGGTTATGTACAGGGAAAGTGAACAGAACCAAAACTTGAGAAATTTTGGGACCTCAGGTTTTTCATTATCAGAGAAGGGAGTTGCAAATACAGGAAATACAGAAAGGGAGTTCAAATACAGGAAAGAAAGGAACTAGAACATTTGCTGTGGTGTTCAACTGAAATCATTCAAGTGGAATGAACTCATGGCTGAAGAGAAAGGGTGAGAGAGAAATGCAAAGAAATGTTTGTCATTTAAAAAAATCCCAGCATCCATTCTCACCAATAGTAATCACCACAGTTAGCACCTAAGTTCTGGTTCATAAATATTATTCTACACTAAAGGGACAATTCTTAGAGAAATGAGATTCCAGAAACAGATTTCAAAGCAAGTGCAAGGGGAAGTACAAGACTGACTTGAATGTTTTATTTTTCCAGAACATGAAGAATTTAAAAAGTGGTAAAGCTTATAAAAATACAAAGGAAACAGATTGAAGAATACCTAATGATCAAATTTGCAATAATATGAGCATCAAAATAAATAATAAACAGGAGGATTCTGGAAAGGCATAGAATAAAGCATCAGATATCTGTCTACCCAACCAATTGCTCTAACCAAACAATTGCTCTGATAGAATCAGTCTGGTGCAACTGTTTTGGAGGTGAGTGGAGGCTTCCAACTTCTAGAGGAATGATTAGAAAGTAATTAATTTCAGTTTTTACCTAGGCAATGACTATTTTGCTTTCTCTTGTCTGCTCCATGGCAAGAAGCTGTGTACACATTCCAGAAACATCTTGCACAGTTTTTGGAGTAAAATATTTTTGAAGTAAAGAAATCCTGTATATACATATCAGGAATCTGTGTTATAGTCACTGATTGCTGCTTCTGATCACAGAGGTCAGATTATTAGGACAGAAATTGTTGTACCTCCACGATTATTGCAAGACCCTAGTAGAAGTGAAACCATTTACAGAGTATTTAAAGGAATGACACATTTTCCCCTCTAAATTCCTTTAGACAACCAGACATTCAGTAAATTCATTTTCAGAAACTCTGGATGCCAGAACATGGTGGGCTGGTATATTTTACAAATGACCTAAGTTAGTCTTTTTTGATTGATGAATAATATTCCATTGTGTACACATACCACAACACGCTACAGTCGTGTTTTGTGGCATTTGGGTTGCTTCTATATCCTGGTTATTATAAATAGTGTTGCAATAAACATCTGAGTACAGGTGTCCTTTTGAATGCCTGTTTTTGTATTCTTTGGGTAGATTCCTAGAAGTGTGATTACTGGGTTGAACAACAGTTCCATTTTCAGTAGTTTGAGGGTCCTTCACACAGCTTTCCATAGTGGCTGGACCAATTTGCACTCCTACCAGCAGTGTTAAAGTGTTCCTTTTTCCCCACCAGGCACGGTGGCTTGTGTCCATAAGCTTCAGCCTATAAAGTGGCCGGGGCTAGGGACTGTGGTTCGAGTCCCACCTGGGGCCCATAGCGAGACCTTGTTCCAAAAAAATAGCAGGGCGTGGTGACATGCGCCTGTAATCCCAGCTACTTGGGAAGTTGAGGCTGGGGATTACTTGAGTCTGTGGTGCCCCGGCAACGTGAGCCTGCCATTCCACAGGCAAAAATAGCAAGCCCTAGTCTAAAAAAAACAAGTGTTCCTTTTTCCCCACATTCATGCCAGAACTTGTTGCCTGTTTGTTTTTTGTTGTTGTTGCTTCTAAATGAACCATTCTTTTTAAAAATATTTTTATCTTTGTAATTATCATACAAAATCGGTCATGTTTGCATGATTGTATTGTACCCCTTATTCCCTACCATACCCCTGCCCCCATTTCCTGCCTTCCTCCCTCTGGTGTCTGCAAGCTGTTGGTCTGAGTTTGGTCCACGGGACTTTTTTCTTTTTTGTTTTCAAACTATGTCCCTTTTTTCCCCCTGGGTGCAGACTTAAGCTCCTGGACAGCAACAGACGAAGCTGCTCAGATCTCCAGGAGTAACTGAGGCAGATCTCAGGCCAAGCACGTCGGAAACTTGTAAGGCAGATGTGATGCATTTCTCCAGGATCCCTTCTGCTGTCTGTCACCTGTTGTTGGTTCTGTGTCTTGGGGATTTGGGGTTGTAACTCCCAGCCAAATGTGGTGAGGTGTTTATTGCTGGGGCAGACTTCCCCAGGGGTTTATCGAGCTTCTCTCCTCTCTCTTGCCAGCAGTTCTGCCACTCATGGTGGCTTTCTTGCCCCATTGATTGGCAAAGGAGGGAGCCTCTTAAATGCTGTACGTTGTTGTAGGCCCGAAATTTGAGTCCCCAGTGCCAGAGATGCAGGCAGGAATCCGTGATAGGTCACCTCAGTCGCTGGTGTCACCTTTCTGTCTCATTGGTTCCCAATACCGTACTTGTCCCACCCAGGTTGTGAGTGCATCCAGGGCCATTGTTACTTCTTCTCCTCTGCATTATAGCTGCTGCAGGAAACACTGGATTCTTCATCCCTTGTGCAGGTCTACTGAGGTTGGAGTAAACCTGAGGGGAGTAAACCCCAAGCCTAAGTCCCAGTAGAGGTGCTGAGTCCCCCCGGGGCCCCCCGCACCCCCTGCCCACATGGAGGCAGAGGCTGGCTTCCCCAGCCTGAGATCCATGGATCCAGACCTGGGGTCCCAGAGATGCTGAGGTCTTGGTGGTATAGTATTCACCCTTGGCCCCCCAACCCCCGCCAGCAGCCTAGGTCACAGCAGGGGTACGCTGGAGCACTTCTCCAAGGGCCGGCCTGTCAGGAGCTGTGTGTGTTCTCATCGATTTCTGGCTTGATAAGCTAATGAATGTTTGCATAATTGGTTATAGAGAGGCAGTATGACCTTCACTGTCTAAAAGATAATCTTTCTAATGAAACTTATCTTCAGGTGAAATAGTTTGGCCAAACTTAAGCAGTCTCAGAAAAAAACCTTTTTCTACTGACTGCTTGATGCTGATTATAAAATCCTGATGCAAAATAAACTCAGTGCCACAGTCCAGAGAGAGAGGTTGCAAGCCACTTCTGTCTGGGTCTTCTTGATTCAACTTCAATCCTTACCTTCCCCCTCAGGACCATTCAATCATGTCATGGTTGACCCATAACACCTGCCTGGTTCAAAAAGACCTCTGCTCCCGCCTCCAGCCTGACATGGCTCACTGGGACGGGTCAGAAAGGCAGTGCCCACTAATTCCCTCTCCCAGCTCCGGATCCCCCAGAGTTCTGCCCAGCTTCCACCCCTCCAACTAAGGAAAGAAACCAGGTCCACCAGTCCAAGACCCCTAAACCCTGAGACTCCACAGTGGCACGGGTCATGCCCTGCCTGTACCCTCTCCAGCAGTCTAAGCTGTGGCAGAGGTGTGTAGGGGGCCTCTCCTGTACCCGGGTAGTCCAAGGGGAACTTTGACTCTCTCCTCCCAAGGGTTGGACCTAGAAGGCAGTAGAGCTTACTGATCCCCCTTCCCCAACCCATGCCCTAGCAGAGGTGGTCAACACCCACCCCCTGCAATATGAGCCATTCTTACTGGTGTGAGATGGTATCTCATTGTGGTTTTGATTTGCATTTCTCTGATTATTAGTGATGTTGAATATTTTTTCATATGCCTATTGACCATTTGTATTTCTTCTTTCCAGAAGTGTCTTTTTAGCTCTTTGCCCCCCAGGGCTGGTACATTTAAAAAACAACAACAAACTCTCGATCATAACTCCAATATTGGATGAACAAGCAAAACTGTTCTTCAAAAGTGAGAGAGAAATTAAGATGTTCCAGGATAAAGTGTGGGAGTTGGGACCACTATGCCTGGCCTATAAGAAATATAAAATAAGTCCCTACAGACTGAAGTAGAAGACTTGAAAGTTATGCAGAAATAAAGATTATAGTAAAAGAAAACACATGGGATGGGTAGTTAGAAAAGTTAGTATTGCAACAATGGCTTATAACTCCACATAATATAACACTCATGTATTAAAAATCATTAGTTTATGTTTTTGCATGCAATATGTAAAGATGTAATTCTGTGACACCAGCAACTGAAAGAGGTGAGGAATGGAGCTATAAAGGGGCAGAGCTTTTATATGTTATTAAAGTTAAGATGGCCAAAATTCAATTTACGGTATCGTGTTAAATGTAATCTCTACAACAATTACAAGGAATAAAGCTCTAGAGCATGCACAAAGGGCAAGGGGATTGGAAAGGAAGAAGTAAAATCCATTGCTACATGATATTGTTTTATATGTAGAAATCCCAATGAGTCTATAAAACTTGCCAGTGCTTATTAACAAATGCAGCAGAGTAACAGGATACGAAATCAACTACTTTTCAGGGGATAGAGGCTAGGCAGAACCCCCAGGTCCAGAGCTGGGAGAGGGGATTTGTAGGCCCTGTTCTGTTCCAAGCTGGGCTGGGAGCAGAGGCTGAGGCCCCCTGGAAAGGCCTTGCCTTCTGGGGATCCCCCCTAGTAGAGGATAGGGTAAATCCTGCAACATGGAACTCTCAGGATCTCAAGGTCCAGGGGCCTCCACCCTTTCAGTGTGGGATGGGGGCAGGACACCCAAGGGGCTTGAGCTGGGAGAGGGGATAAGTAGGCTCTGCTTTAGGGGTGGACCTGTGAGCCCTAGTGAGCCTTGTCTTGTTGGACCAGAGGAGGGAGCTGAGGTCTTTTAGACCTGTGCAGACCCTAGCTCTTCTAGACTCCACCACAGCCTAGGGGTGGGTGGGGGGAGGGCAAGGGGGTGTGCATGTGAGGGGGGGGATGGTGGGGCAAGGGTGAATCCTACGACACTGGAATCCCAGGGACTCCAGGACCCTGGGTCCAGGGATCTCAGGCTGGGGAAGCAGGCCTTTGCTTCCATGTGGGCAGGGGGCAGTGGCTGAGCACCTCTGCTGGGCTTGGGTTGGAGGGGGGAAGGGATCAGTAGACTCTGCTACCCCTCAGGCCCAGCCCTAGTCCCTATTGGGTGGGAAGCAGAGAGAGTTGAAAGTCTCTCCCCATCCCTCCGTCCCCCCCACCACCTCCTCACCATCTGGGTCCAGGAAAGGCCCCCAGCACAACTCTGCTACAGCTTAGACTGCTAGCAGGGGTGTGGGCAGGACTTGTCCCATGCTACTGGGGTCTTGGGGTGTCCAGGTCTTGGGGTCTCGGAGTGTCGGACTGGGAGACCTGACCTCCTCTCTTAAAAAAAAAGAAGAGAAAAATCAGCTACTTTTCTATATACTATATACTAACAATGAACAACCTGAAAAGGAATTTAAGAAAAAATAGTTTCATTCACAAAAACATGAAAAAGATACTTAAGATTTTTTCATCTGAGCTGGGCACAGTGGCGTCCTGTAAGCAACAACTTATGGAGTCATGGCTATGTCTGGGGATGGTTATTCAAGTCCTGCCTGGGGCAACACAGCAAGACCTAGTCCCAAAAAAATAGCTGGGTGTGGTGGTACGTGCCTGTAATCCTAGCTACCTGGGAAGCAGAGGCTGGGGATTGCTTGAGTCCGTGATACCACAGGCAACAAGAGCCTGTAGTTCCACGAGCAAAAATGGTGAGACTTAATCTCAAAAAAACATTTTTTTTCATCTAACCAAAGAGTTGAAATCTTAACCATATAAGTGAAAAGTTTGTACAGTGAAAACATGAACCACAGCTGAAATTTAAAATACATGAACAAATGTGAAACTATTTCATGTTTCTAATACCATGGATTAGAAGAATTCATGTTGCTAAAATGTCAGCACCACCTAGAACACTTTATAAGAGAAATACAATCCATACAAAATCCAAAAAAAATGTATGTAAGTAAAAATTTTTTTAAACTCATGGAATTTCAAGTGATCTTAAATAGCAAACACTCTTGAAAAAGAACAAAGCTGGAAAATTCCCACTTCATAATTCCAAATTATACTACAAGGTTACAGACATCAAAAGTATAGCATAAAGACAAACACAAAGATGAATGTAATAGATTAGAGAGCCCAGAAATAAATACTGGTATATATGGTCAGATGATTTTTCACAAGAACGCCAAGAACACTGAGTTAAAGGACAATCTTTTTAACAAATTGTGCTGAAAATGGAATATAAACATGCAAAATAAAGCATTTGGAACCTCACCTCAATATTATTAATATTTAACCGAAGTTACTTAAAGACTTGTACTTAAGATGTATAAGCATAAAAAATACTTAGAAGAAGAAAACATGGCAGAAGCTTCATAGCACTGGAATTGGCAAGGATTTGTTGGATATGGCACAGTCAACAAAAGCAAAATTAGACAAACTGACCTTTCTGGAAAATTTAAGTCTTTTGTTATCAAAGAACACCGTGAACAGAGTGAAAAGACAACCCACAGACTGACAGAAAGTATTTTTAATTCAGTTATCTGATAAGAAATCAATATCCATTAAATATAGAGAACACTTAAAATTCAACAACGGAAAAACAAATGACCAGTTAAAAAATGTACAAATAACTTGATTTGACTTTTTTGCAAAAGTTATACAAATGGCCAACAAACATGAAAACATGCTCAGTATCACTAACCAGTAAAATGCAAATCAAATAAACTATGAGATGTGATCTCATATCCATTAGGTTAACTAATATCCAAAAAGGAAAAAAGGTGTGTTGGTGAGGATATGAAGAAATTGTAAATGTGCACTTTAGTGAGAATTTAAAATGGAGATACCATTGTGGGAATCAGTATGTAGGTTTCTGAAAAAAATTAAACATAGAATTACCATATTTCAGGCAGGGGGGAAAGGAGGGCAACAGTGTGTGGGGGGGGTAAATCCCTGGGATTACAATGATGTGAAAATCATATATAAATAAATTTAAAAAACACAAGGAAAAAAAAAAAGAATTACCATATAATCCAGAAGTTTTGCACTTCCGATATGCCCAAGACAGTTGGAAGCAGGTGCAGGGAGAGAGGACTAAGGAGGGGAGGGAAGAGCACAAGCAACTACGGTGACAGGTTACAGGTCATGTAGTGGTAGGGGTCACTTATGGGAAGAAATCAAATTTTGTACAAAATAGACTACAATGTGAGAAAAAATTAAAAAAGGAGAATCAAAAACAGTGTCTTGAACAGATACCTATACACCCATACTTATAGAAGTATTAGAAATGTGTAAGCAAATCTAGTGTCCATAGATAGATGACAGATAGACAGAAGATGGTATACACATACATTTTGGAATATTATTCAACTGCTAAAAGAAAGGAAATTAATGGAATCCAGATCCGGGGCCCAGACTACAGGATGTGAAACCAACCCCAGTGAAGGCTCTAGAGCCATGCCAGGCACCAGCAACCTCTCAACATGGGCAGCTCTCATACCCCAGCAGAAGTCCCAGCCACAGCAGCTTGATCCCGATAGCATGGAAAAGGGTGACAGAAAAACGGAACAAATGGTCACATGAACACTACAACACATTAAAAGAACAAATCTCCAGAATTAAATCACAAAGACATGGGATTCTATATTTCTATTGGATACAGAATTCAAACTTGTTGTAATAAAGAAATCTGAAGAACGTAGAAAATACTCTACATAAAAAATACAATATCAATAAAGTCATAAAGATAAACATCAACAAAGTCATAAAGAGTGAAGTCACACCATGCATCTTCTTTGATCATAAAGGTATCAGATTAGAAATCAACAACAAAAAGAAAGCAGGAAAATTCTCCAATACATAGACACAAGACAATCCACAGACTACTAGGTTCACAAAGAAATCAATGATAAAAATAAAAAAAAAATACTCAAGATAAATAACAAGAGGACGCAACCTTTTAGAACTTAAAGGGCAGAGCAGAAGCAATGCTAGGAGGGAAGTATATAGCAGTACAAGCCCACATCAAGAAATGAGAACAAGTAAAGTAAACCACCTAGTCACTCATCTGAAGAACTAAAAAAGAACAAATAAAACCATAGACAGTTGGAGAAAAGAAATAATAAAAATTAGAGCAGATATAGAATCAAGATAGTCCGAAAGATCAGTGAAACCAAAAGCTGATTCTTGAAAAGATTAACAATTAGTCAAATCACGTTAGGTTCATAAGAAAGAAAAAAGGAAGAAAACTCAAATAAATAGCATCAAAAATGAAAGAGGAGAAGAAGTTACAAGACACCATAGAAGTTCAGAAGATATGAACATTTTTATCTAGTAAACTCAATAATCTGGATGAGATGACAGTTTCTTAGAATTATACAATTATCCAAGTTCAATTGGGGAAGGAATAGAAAATCTGAACAAACCAAACATAGAAAAGAACACTGAAACAGTAACCAGAACTCTTCCAAAACACAGAAGTCCGGGACCAGATGATTTCCCAATTGAGTGCTATCAAATTTTCAAAGGCAAAATAATACATATCCTATTCATGCTTTTAAAAACTTGAGAAGGATACTTCTAAATACATTTTATGATACCAGTGTTACACTACTACCAAGACCAATCAAAGACAACACATAAAAAGAAAATTACAGACCAATTTCCCTAATGAATACAGGTGCAAAAATCCTCAATAAAATCTTAACGAAGTGGGTTCAACAATGCATTAAAAGGATTATACAGCATGACCAAGTGGGATTTATACCAGGAACAAGAAAATGGTGCAATGCTTGTAAATCAAGCATTGTAATCCATCACGTCACCAAAAAATAAGGCAAAAATCATATGATTATATCAATAAATGCTAAAAAAACATTTGATATAATTCAGTATACATTTATGGTGAAAACCCTTGGAAAACTGGGGATAAAGGAATGGGTAAGATTGGAAAAGAGGGGTCAACTTTCAACTCTATTACCAAAGTGTGGAAACTAGACTTTGGTGGTGATGCTGAGTACATAGGTGTCAAATTATAATTCCATACTCCTAGTGTTACAAACCAATGCTATTCCAATAAAAAAATTAATAAGAAGGAAAGCATGTAGATAATTTTCTTCATAATGAACACTTGAATTAGATGGGCCTAAAACTCAGGATTCAAAGTGTGACAAAAAATATTAGACCAATTACATCTATCCTTTTATTATCTTGATATACTACACCTTACAGAACAATCAAATGGCTACTATATATATATATATATATATATATAATATATATATATGGTTAATCCCCATCAAAAAGTATAAATCATTTGCTGGAACTTAGATTGAGAGTGTACTGAATCTATATATTAATTTGAGGAGAATTGACATCTGGATAATACTGGGTCTCTAGTCTATATGTTCTAACTTAGAGCTCTGAAATTTTTTCTCAATAATGTTTTATAGCTTGGTGTCTAGAAATGTTGGGTCTCTTGATAAACTTATTCCTAGCAATTTGTTATTCTTACACTACCTAAAATAGGTATCTTTAATATTTTTGCCATTTTATACATAGGAATACAATTGATTTTTAGAATATTTACCTTGTATTCAATAATAATGCTCATTCATTTATTTTTCTAATATTTACTATATTTTGAAATTTTATACATATACAACCATATTCTCTAAAAATGACAGTTTCATTTTTCAATACTGTTACATATTTGTTTTCTTACCTGACTGGACTGGCAAAAACTGCAAGTCAAGAATGGTGAATAGAAATATTACTATTATATATTCTGATTTTTTTTAACCAAAGGAAAAATTTTTGAGAAGCAAGAAATTCATTTAACTTTTATTATAGTATAATGATATTGTTGCTAATCTCTTACTCTGCCTCATTTATAAATTAAACTGTATTACAGGTATGCACACATAGGAAAAATGGGATAATTAGTATTCTATACTACACATGGTTTTTGGTGTCCACTGGGGGGGTCTTGGAAAGGAAAATCTTTCGATCACCATTCCACCCTGATAAAATTTCTCTGGCTCTCTCTCTTCTGTGATTAAGCAAGTTTCCTAGGATAAATTTGCGAAAGAGGCTTTACAATGATTGCATGCTTATTTTAGCTAAAGTATTCCCTATACCTATTGACAAATTTATATAAACTTTTTCCATTATTCTGATTTTTTCAATAATTTGCATTCTGGAATAAACACAACTTGGCAATGATTTAGTATCCCTTTCAAATATTGATGGGTTTAATTTGCTGATATTTTTGTTTGTGTTTGTGTTCTTTGTTTTTTATTTTGACATTGTCATGTCCTTGATGGATTTCCTTTCAATATGTCCTCATTGGCCTTAGCAATTTAATCAGGAAATACTTCTTTTTTTGTTCCCTGGATGAGTATGGATAAGATTGTTCTAATTCTTCTTGAATGCTTGGTAGATTTGCTGACTCTGGAATGATCTTTATGAAAAGGATATTTGCACAGACTGTCCTGGGAAAAGAAGGGAAACTGATAATCTTCCTATGTTCAAGGATTTCTGGGGGGTAGAACTGAGAGAGGTTAAGTATACCTGACATTTCAAGTTGCCCAATATTTTTCTAAAAGGACCTTGCCTGTCCTTGGTTACCAACTACCTGGCCACACTGTCCCTGAGCCAGCAGGCATATGGGATAACAGGTCTGTGAGTATCCATTCTCAGTTCAGAATCCTACCTTCCCAGTGCCCCTAGGCACAGATGCCCTGGTGTAGGGCAGAGAACAAGGAGGGGGAGGCAGCAGAGTTAAGTTAGACAGAGGCTCCTTGTTTGCTCTGCTTCTTTGTAAATGAGGCAACATTTGGAAACAAATATTGGTTCAGAGGACCGGTGCTTTCCTGTCCCTCTGCTTTAGGTCAGCTACCCAACTACACTGCACGTACACAAGTTCAGTTTTTTTCTACAAGTAGCTAATCCTATTGAACTGTAAGAGTTTTATTCTGTTTATGGTAAAAAAATATAATAATAATGGGGTCAAGACTTGGTTTCAGTCTGTAAGAGAAGCTCTCTTAAATTTCCTCCTCCTCCCTACTCCATGTCCTTCTGCTCCCTTCCTACTTCCCTCTCTCCCTTCCCCCCAACCCTGTCTCTTTATCCCCTTATCTTCTTGTGAAAATATAGATCAGGATCAAGAAGGTACCTATGGTCAAGAGAAAGCAGGCCCAGCCTCTGTGAAGCAGAATCTCTCATTTTACTGACAGTTCACATCTGCACAATAGGGTTTGTAATCTTGTCTATTCAAGTAATAAGTTGAGATCTCAGATTTTGTCCTATTACAATAGTAGGACCTGGCACATGGGAGAACTGATAACATGATAGTGTATTGGGCTGGAGTGTGAGAGCCAGACCCCAGTGGCTCACTCCGTCCTTGTCTCCACAAGGAAAGAATTCATCATTGAGACTAGAATTAGGCAGAAAAACAAGAAACTTATTGTCAGACAAGGACAGAAAAGCTCTCTGAACAGAGAGGGGTTCTAAATGGGTGGTCACTGTAGGGCATGGAGAGAGGTCTGGGGTTTAGGTGTTCCCATGTTGTGTCCCCTGCTGATTGGTTGTGAGCTCAGTGGATCTTCCTTTTTTTTTTTTTTTTTTTTTGGTACTTTGTTGTTTTCCCTGAACGAGCATTTGTCTATCGTTTCATTATTGTGCTGGCTTTCTGAACATCCTGTTTTTGCTGAATTAGGGCACCAATCTCACTTCCTCATTCAGTACTGTCCCTCCTTCTGAGCACAATATGCCAGTGTATGTCCGAGATTCTGCAGTTGGGCCATGCAGACCTCTGTCCAGTGCTCCGGCCTCTACAGAGAGAAACCTGCCTGTGGAGGAATGTAGGTGGTCCACCCCTCTGTCAGTGCGCCACTGATGAGTCCCTGGCACTTTCAAGTCTCCTGGTTTTCTGATAGAGTCCCTAGCAAATAGGTATGTGTGCTCTGGAGCGACACATCTGATTTTGCATTTGACTCACCTGCTGACTTTGGATAAGTTATTATTCTCCCAGCGCCCATGTTTTCTCCTCTCATCTGCGAAATGGGAATTCCAATGCATCATGTCAGAAGGCCCTGGTAAGCCACCTGTACAACTTTCAGTAAGTTTCAGCCATCAAGTTGTAAGAGTCAGACACTGAGGTACTTGACTCAAGAACTCCTCTGACATAGAATTAAACACCGTAAGGGAGAACACAGGGCATGAGTGTCACAGGCCACCAGAGATATGAAATATTATGCTGTTAACCTTTCACCTCCACGTATCCTCATACATTACAGACATGGGCAAAGCCATGTGACCATGTTCACGCACACGTGTACATCCCACAGCCAGCCTCACCCTTGCCTCTAGACAACAGCAGGCACACTGTTGTCCCTGTTCTTCTCCAGAGTCAGCAAGGCTCTGGGTCCCACCCATGCGCTCAGACGGCATGGCTCTCCTGTGGACCTTTCCCCAGGTCTGTGGGCTCTGCCATTCCTCCCCTGCACTTCTCTTAGGCTGCATGCAGAGTGCTTCACTAGTGCAGGGCATGGACAGGCTGGTTTGGAGAAGATGCAGTATGGCTACAGTGCTCCTTCAAGGGGTTCATGGTGGGCTACCCCTCGAAAGGACGCATTCCCTCAGCATGTGTACATGCTGGAGGGAAGAATGAATTATCTGCTTTCCATGTCCCCCACTGCGCTTCCCTGTGCTATTGCTTGTCAACATTCAGCAATTCCCTTTCTTACTTCCTGCCTGACCCTGCAAGCTGGCTGCCTCTGCCTAGAGAAGGCACCAGTTGCATGTGGGCACAGTGCTGGCAGAGCCCCTCCCATCCAACCCAGCCCCCGACTTTCCCTCTTCATCTGCATTTCTGCACTTCGTAGTCCCTCTCATGATGCCAGACTCACCTCCCCCATGCTCACTGCATGGGGCAGTAGGAGTTCCACCCTCCTGCCAAGATTTGGGTTTCCCAGGGCTTGAGCCGAAGGTCTATGATGGGCAGGAACATGGAAGACAGGGCGGCAGGCAGCAGTCACTCCTCCTCATTGACGAGGCAGGTGTTTGGTTGGCTGGCTCTTCTTGTATCCCCACTCTAAGCAGAAAGCTCCTGCTAACGCAATGCTTTCTAAAGGGCGTGGGTGCTATCCCTTGTATATGAGGCAATCTAGCGGAGTATGGGAGAATATAATCTAACTTCTAATTATGTGTTATTCTTATTAACAATTAATATTCACTCTTTTTTTTTTTTTTTTTTTTGGAGACTAGGTCTCACTGTTTTTGCCCATGGAACCGCAGGCTCCTGTTGCCCATGGTACCACAAGACTCAAGCAATCCCTAGCCTCAGTTTCCCAGGTAGCTGAGGTTACAGGTGTGTACTACCGCGCCCAGCTATTTATGTTGTCCAGAGCAGGACTCAAACCGCGATCCTTAGCACTAGCACCAGCCACTTCATAGGCTGAAGCTTACAGGCATGAGCCACCGTGCCCGGTTAATATTCACTCTTTAGTATGTTGATGGACACTGCCTCCCACCAGGTCTACAGGCTAATAGACACAGGTCATATGGAAACTGAGGTATCCTGAGGGAAGAAGGGGAACACCTTAAAGGGGGTGGAATAGAGCAGGAGGTGCTGGATGGTCGTGACTTCCTGACCTGTCATTTGCTCTGACTTTGTGGTTCCACATCTGTGGTTTGTATGTGGTCAGTAAAATGCATGTGCAGATTAGGTAGTATGGTTTAATCAACTAAACTTTACAAAATGTACAAGTGCTGTAAATCCATTTCTGCCGAGAAACTAGAATTAGAAGATAATTCTGATGGTACTAACACACGTGTGCAAAAACAAGTGTCAGAAATGATATCTATGTTGTTATATATTTTTGGTTTGGTATAAATTATTTAGTATAAGTAGAGCCAAAAATCATCATCATCTGATTAAATTGAATCAAAAGCAAGTATTGGCGAACCATAAAATGGTCTTCTTGAGGCTCTAGTGTATGGCTTTACATCGATCATTAGGAACCTTGAACTAAGGGGGAGGGGGGAAGGGGGGGCAAATCCCTGGGATTGCAAAGATGTGAAATTTACATATAAATAAAAAAATAATTATTAAAAAAAAAGGAACCTTGAACTTTCACCAAGAGTATATTTTCCCTAGAGGTTTTATTTATGTACAGAAGGCAGCATAAACAAAAGGACATTTTAAAATGAATGTTTCATCTTTTTCTTATCAGTTCATGAATTTTTATTTCTCTCATGGCTGAAATGTTCACAATATACTAGTTTTTAAAAGTGCAAATTTGGAAACCATGTTACCCCAGTGCATTTTCTCAAGTACCTATATAAAATATACAACCTTTATCTTCCTGATAAAACCTGGGAGACCCAGAAACAGTTTAGCTGGAGGGAGCCAAGGATGGCCAAGCACAGGGGTATCACTCTGTGCTCATGTGTTACTTTGTGATTCTCAGTTCTGAACACCCACATTCCTGGGCAACTTTTCTTGTGGGAGGGAAATGTTTCCCTCAGGGATTGGTGCCTAGGGTAAGCTATCTAGCGGGTTCCAGTCCAGGAGCCTTAGCTCAGACACAGGGAGAGTGGCTCCTGATTGGGCTCTGGCCTTTCAGAGTCAGGGAGCAGACTTCCAGGACACCTGGAAAAAAAGGAAGGGTGTTGAGCCCACTGTCTTTGACTTGAGGTCCTTTTAATTTTTCTCTGCTACCCTCTCCCAGGAGGTCTTTGCTTGCCCGTCTCCACTCTTGTGTGGCTCCGCGGCCATTCCCTTCCCTTTCCCTCTCAGCGCCTGCATCTGTGCGGGTGCGCGCGCCGCTGGCACAGGATCAGCTCTAGCATCCGTTTTCGGTAGCAGAGCCGCCACCCCTCACCCCAGCCGGTTCCTGGCACAGAGCGAGCATGCATTAGCTAGGGGGTAATCTTTAATTCCCTACCAATCAGCATTTTGGGGCTCGTCCCGAAGCGCAAGCTCGGGAAATGAGGCGATCAGCAGGGGTGAGGAATGAAGGGGGAGGGCAGGGCGGGGGCAGATTGGGCAAGACCGCTGCGCAAACACCGGAGGTCAAAGATTGTGGTGGGTTGGCCGGGTCAGGGATAAAAGGACGCTGTGCGTAGGAAGTCAGCGCAGAAGCTGGTCAGTCGGTGTTCGGGATTGCACATCGCGGACCCGGGAAGATGAGGCTCGCCCTCCGTGCCCTGCTGGCCTGCGCTGTCCTGGGTGAGTGAGGGCCCCGGGAATAGCCATAGAACCCCGGGCGCAGATGCGCCTTGCCTGCCCCTCTGCATCCTGGGATCCGTGCTCCACTAGGAATGGAAGCCTGCTGGCCTTTCCTTCAACATCCTTCTCTACCCGGACACCAGCTCCAGCCTCCCTTGGGACATTTCTGCACCTGCTCTTACCTGCAGGCCCTTCTTGTAATTCTGCATGTTCTTACGTTCTTCTCTGGTGGCCAGTAAGTCATGAAGTAGTTGCAATATAATAAAATAGAGCATTTCCATCATGTTTATCAAAATCCCCTTGCTGTGGCTTTCTCAGTCAGTTCAAACTGGTTAGCAAGGTATTCAGGGCCTCTCTGGATCTGATCCAAGCCCCTTAACAATCTGACATGACTTGGGTGCCCTTGGCGACGATGAAGTCCTGCATGTGAAGTGGGGCTTCTGAGAGGTTCAGAACATGCGTGGGCTTTGAAACCAGACCTCAAGACCTCACTGTTGAGAAGGTAGGTAGGTATAGGTTGTGAGGGTCAGGTGAGGGTAAATGAGGCCAGAGGTCCAGGTATTAGGGGAATAGAGTTTGTTCCACTCATCAGTGCTGTGCTGCCCTTTACTGAATCACCTCTCTGGAACACCTGCTGGGGTTCCTGAACCCTTTGTCCTCTACCTCGTGCATATTTCCATGTTTAGTTATTTGTCTCTTCTGAAAGTTTCCCCTTGGGAGTCAGCCCCACGAGTGGCTTTTGCCCACCCCCCCCCCTGCACCTTACATGTCTCAGTAAAGTAAATACATAACTCCAGACAAATTCCTACCCATAGGACCTCATCAGGGAATTTTCCCAGTAGAGTTGAATGGGGTGGTTTGGGGGAGGGTCTGCACCAACTCCTGACACTCCTGTGATTTCCGATGGCAGAAGTGGGTTGAGGGTGATTGGAGACCTTATCCATCCTGGAGTACTGGTGCCCTCCTGCTTTGTGCTTTGTCACTCTTCAGCAGCTCCCCCCCAGTCAGCTGTGCTATGTTCATCAAAGAGTAATGATAACAGGTGGGGGGGGTAGTATCAATGTTCACATGCTGGGGACAATATGTCTGTAACCATATGGATTTTTATAGATACAGAAATGATTAATTTTAGCTTCCCCTAATGGCAGCTAAAAGAAGGGTGAATATTGGTGTAGGGAATCATTGAAAACAAGAGGGAAACCAACCATTGTGGAGTTTTTCGTTTTTAGTTATTCCTAGAATAAAGGATGAGAGGCAATTCTGTTATCAATCATTTGTCTCTACCTAACTGGCCAAGCACAGGAACAGTAGCACAGAATGATATCCTCTTTTGTTTCCTGGATAGAGAACAAAGATTAGGTGCCTGGTTTCTATGCCAGTCTCAGCCTCTATCAGGGTAAATCATCATCACTGCACCCAGATCTTTCATATCTTAAAATAGTAATTCTTATCCTGTGAGGTTCCCTAAGTTAGGGTATCAAGCCAATGTCTCGAAGTAGTTAAAAGTGACCTGCCTCGGGCCAGGCACGGTGGCTCGTGCCTGTAAGCTTCAGCCTATGAAGCGGCCAGGGCTAGGGATCACGGTTCGAGTCCTGCCTGGGGCCCGTAGCGAGACCTAGTTCCAAAAAAATAGCTGGGCGAGGTGGCCCGCGCCTGTAATCCCAGCTACCTGGGAAGCTGAGGCTGGGGATTGCTTGAGTCTGTGGTACCCCGGGCAACGAGAGCCTGCAGTTCCACGGGCAAAAATAGCAAGACCTAGTCTCAAAAAAAAAAAAAAAGTGACTTGTCTCCCCAATGAGGCTTATGTACTGTGGCATCTCAAGGATGGGAGACAAGAAGACATGCTGATCATAGAGGAGTAATCAGTCTCCAGCTACCAAGCTGCATCCCTCTGAGCAGCACAGGGTACTCAGCAGTGAAGTGGGAGATCACGGGGCTGCCCAACCTCAGAATGCAGTATAACCAGTGTCTTGAAGTACTCATGGACAAATGGGAGGAGGGCAGGACACAGGATGTAGTCTTCAAGACTCTATTTTTCCCAATGGTTCAGGGATCTCTGGCCTCTCTTTCCTAGGGCTGTGTTTGGCTGCCCCTGATAAAACTGTGAGATGGTGCACTGTCTCAACTCATGAGGAAAATAAGTGCACCAGTTTCAAGAACGCCCTTCCTTCAGACGGTCCACTTCTTTCCTGTGTGAGGAAAAGCTCTTACCTTGACTGCATCAAGGCCATTGCGGTAAGTTGCTTTTGCCTAAAGGAGAGAGGAAGAAAGTCCACATTTCTCTTTCTTCTGTCACTTTGGAACAATTATACTCATAAATAGAAAGGTGAGGTATGGAGCAATCACACCGCACTGTCAATAAAATCACTCCAGAGACTGAAATAAGGGTGGTAATCTTTAATCAGATGTAGGTAGAATCCAGTGTGCTCTGAGAGATGAATATTTTGAAACACTTAATTTTCTGAATTCAGGGAGGAAACCAGAATATTTGCTAACAAAATGGCCCCATAACATAGTTTTGGAAGTTCTTGATACATGGGAAGTGGACAAGAGCAGCTCCCAGAGAATAGGAACTGTGTCAGAACTGAGGTGACGGCTGATCATGAATCACACCTCCAAGGTCATTCCTGCACCTGAACATGTGTGTGTCAGAACCTGTGTAGTCCTGCGTCTTGAGGAACTTTACTACAGTTTAGTCAGAAAAGAAGAAAATCATGCAAACATGGGACATGTAATTTCAGATTGCGTGACATACAATGAAGGGATGATTAGAATTGTTTGACCAATTTCATTTCAACTTGTTTTGTCCTGGGTGTCAGTTTCCTTGAAGCAATAAACTGAGAGCCCAAGGATAAGCAAGGGTGAACCTCCCCAATCCGTGGGTAGACTATCCCAAGCAGTGAACAACAGTGTATACAAATGGCCTGAAAGAGGGGAGAACTGGGCTTGAATTGCTGGAGGGAAGCCATGGTGACAGGAATAGAGCAAGTAGGAGACTGGAAAGAGGGATGAGGTAGACTCATCCAGATGGAGCATGATTAACTGAAGAAATTAGTAATTTGGCACAAATGTGTGTGTGTGTATGCATGTATGTGAGTGTGAGAGAGAGATGGAGGAATGTAGGAGAGAGGTGGAAAGAGAGAGAGAGAAATAGACCTTATTGTTATGGCTTAATTATAATCATCAATCTATGACATAACCCCAGGTTTGATTCATAAATGTCTCTCTTTGTTTTTAAATATAATGTTGATAATATAAATAATATCAAGCCACCCACGGGTAGTTTGGTTGTTGCCAATTGCTTATTTGTAGGGTTACTATGTATCAACAGTGGATGTTGTGGGAATGACACCACCTGGGATGGTATAACTAGCTGATTCTCCAAAAAGCCACCCATGTGTTTAAACATCCCAGTCAATCTTAAGATTTTTCTGCTTTTTCTTTCAGCTTTAAAACATACATGTATGCATGAATGATTACATAGTTTTGCTTCTTAAAAATTGTACAAACTTGATGATACTATGTGTTATTGTCCCAAGTTTGCTTTTTCATCTTCAGTTTTATGGTCGTGAGAGTTATGGTGTTGAATGGATCTATTGTTGCTGAATATAATCATTGTTCATTCATCTTTGTGGCTCTACAATAGTTCATTATGTTAGGATACTATAATTTCTTTTTTGGTCATTAGGCAATTTGAATTGTTTCCAGTCATTTGTTATTCTTATCCCGGCTTGAGGGATATTCTTCCACAAATCTCTTGGGACAAAAGTATTAGTAGTTTCTCTTCTCTCAAATATGTATGTAGAAGCATACTTGCTGTGCTATAGGATATATATACATGAATTTAAGACAATGCCAAAAGTATTTAATTTTTATACAAATCCAGATTTCAGTTCAACTGATAGCATATGAAACTATAATCTATAGCATTATTGATGGTATTGATTTTATCCTTATAAAATAATTGTTCTCTAGCAGTGCTTTTTCACTAAACTCTTGTTTTTCTCATAGATTATGCTACATAATTTTGGTTAGCATTCTTCTCCTTTATCTTTTTCCATTCCTTTACTTTCAACTTTCTGTGTGCTTATGTCTTAGGTGTATCTCTTGGAAATGGTATAGTTTTATGCCCTGGATTTTATTAATGCAATTCTGACAGTCTTATTTATTTTATGTGGTAAATTTAGACTATAAATATTGTTAATACTGATACATTTGGATGTACATCCCTCATAATACTTTTTGATTTCTCTTAATACTGTTTTTCCTGTTTCTGACTTTTCCTCTTCTGATTAAAAAAAGAAGTTGAGTTTATGTTTAATTGTATTTTTCTTGTATTTGTATTTGCATTGTTTTCCTTATATTCCACTCTCCACTGTCCCTGGTAGTGAATTGAAGTATTTATATTTTTAATGATTTCCCTTACATTTTCACTCTATACTTTTTTAATTTATCTAGCATTTTAGTTAAATAATCCTGAGTCCATTTCTAATCAATAAAAGACTTCTGGAATACAGTAAACAGACTTTCCTCTTCCCTGTTTAGATATCACTATTTAATATTTTGTTTTTCTTAACTCAGCAACATAGATACTTCATGTATTTGTAGATGTCATATGTGTGCACCCTGTGTGTGAGGGGGATGTGTATGGACACACACCCAAAAATTCAGAAAGGAGAGAGCAAGGAAGGGAGAGAGATAGAGGTAAAGACAGATAGACAGTCTGAAGTTACCTACATTTTTGCCATTCCATCTATTCTATTCCCAATTCCCTATCATATTTCAGACTAGCCTTCTGAAATGTTTTCTCCTTGAATTATATTCTTTACTGATCCTTTGGAGCCAGTCTCTTGGTGTGAAGCTTTCTCAGTTGCATACTTGTTTCTTCTACAAAAGCTTTAATCTCTCCCTTATTATCTAATGGTAGTTTTGCTGACTATGTCATTCTAGTTTGACATTTCACACTGTTTTAACATAGTATTCTACTCTTTACTGATAGCATAGAATTCAAGAAGTCTGATTTTGTTCTTTTATTCCTTTAATTATCTCTCTGGATAATTCTGAGATTTCATTTCCCTGGTCTCTGGTGTTTATAGAATCATTATGATATTTACACTTCTGGAAATAACCTGCTGAGGGTACATTGAATCTGTAAAACCATGTTTTTCATCAGTCTGGGAAATTTGCAGCCATTTTCTCTTTAAATATTGCCTTTTTTTCATCACTCCATTAAAAAAAAAATAAAAGATTCTAGGATTCCAAGGTTACACATTATACTTTTTAATTTTTTCTCATATCTTTTAACCCCTGTTTCATGGATTCCATCTCTTCAACTTCTTTTTGGGAGCAGCTAGGAACAATTCTTCCGTAGTCACACTTTTTTATTTCAACAGTCATATGTTCTTGTTTTGTGATTCATCAGTTTAAAATTGTTTTTTTTTATTCCTCATAATTTCCTTGCCTCTATACCCATGAAAGTATATAAAGCTTTGTATACAAAACTAAATACCTTGTACACAGCCCTTCTCCATTACCTCTGACAACAGTTCCAAACTTCACAGTCCTGGAGAGCCCAAATCTGTGGATCCTGTTAATGTTCACCTAGTGAGATTCACCCTCTTCTGGGTTTGGTTATCTGTATGTGGGGGTCCTGTTTGACTTTAACCGTCCCCCTCCCCACTGGTTCAGTTTCCCCTTGAAATCCCCGCTGTCCTAATAGACCCTATGAAGTAGGCCGTGGCTCCTTGATTTCTAAGCCCCCGAGACTTACTGTTCTGGCTAACACTCCACTTTGTTTGCTTATTTATTTTTATTCTGTGGTGTGGGGGAGAGTATCTAGAGGTTTACCCTACTTTTTATGATGTCAAGAAAGCCACAAAGATGGTTTCATATCTAGTGTATAGTTGTGGAATAAAAAGGTCCTTCTCCAGTGTGAATACATTTAATGGCATTGAAATGTGCTGTTAAAAATGGTTAAGTGGTACATTTTTATTATTTATTTTATTGTAATAAAGTAACAACACAAAAAGTCCCAAATATTAAGAGTTTAGAATAGACAAATACTTATTGTGGCTTACATTCTTACATTTTTTTTTAATTTAGAAATACTATTGTCTTATTATTTACCTAAAATCTAACTCAGATTATTGAGCTACAACAGCTGCTTTGTTATTTAATTGAAAGGAACTATAATATGAGCAAGGGCTTCTAAATAGGTCATTTTTTTTGGGGGGGGGAAACTAGGTCTCTATTTTTGCCTGTGGAACCACAGGCTCTTGTTGCCTGGGGTACCACAGACTCAAGCAATCCCTAGCCTCAGCTTCCCAGGTAGCTGGGATTACAGGTGTGTACCACCACGCCCACTATTTTTTTATTTTGGAACTAGGTCTCGCTATGGGCCCCAGGCAGGACTCAAACCGCGATCCCTAGCCCCGGCCGTTTCATAGGCTGAAGCTTACAGGCACGAGCCACCGTGCCCGGCCTAGATAGGTCATTTTGAATTAAAGATATTTGAAGCAAGAAAAAGGCATTGAAATTTGTTACAAAGTGCCTATGTAAAAAATGGTGTTTCTCACTTTTAAAGAAAATAAATTCTAGACCTCGTGGTAAGATACCTATTATATTTCAAGTGAACTTAAAGTATAGAAGCAAGAACAGAACCAACCAAATTAAAAAAAAAATTCAATCAGCAAATAACAGTGTAATGGAACAAATAAACCTGCACTGCCTGAATTCAAATCCCAGCTTCATGACTTATGAGTTGTGTGCCCTGGTGAAATAACATAAGCTTTCTGTGGCTCTATTTTCAAATGTGGCTTAGACCATGGTGAGTTGTGATGTGTCTGAGGAGTTGGATTCAATGAGCAATAAGCCATGATGGAAGTCACAATCATTGCTTTACAATTAATTCAGAGTTTAACTTCAGTCACTGAACAGGACTTCTGCAGAAAACTGGGTCAAGCACAGGAAGGCCTACTACTGAGTTGGAGTCAGAGTGGACAGGAGGTCATGAAGGCTCCTCCTCCCTTCATGGAGGAGCCTGAGGAAGACCCAGCATGTGGTCCAAGATAAAGAAGTCACCACATGAAAGCACTTACCTGCTCCGGAAATGTAGACATGTGAAGAGTGTGACAGACAGGAGGGCCTGACTCCTTAACTGCAACCCCCTTTACAGCCTGTTTGTGCACTGTGTACCCAGTCTGGTGTGGGAGGGCAGCTTTTCCCAGAGAGATGTACCAGGTAAAACCTCTGTAATTCAGGTTGATCCTGAAAAATCGCAATAGGTTTCTAGGTCATGAGCTACATGCCTCACCAAAGGAAAGAGAAAAATAATTCCTTCCTTATTCTATGAAAGAAAGCTAGGAACATAGTAGAGTCAACTGAAGCCTACAGTATAACTGTGGTTTGTGGTTTGCTTTAGGTGGGCATTCCTTGGAATTAAGGGGTTCCCTGGGGTCTGTTCTTCCTTTTCAGGCAGATGAAGCAGATGCAGTGACTTTGGATGCAGGTTTGGTGTTTGAGGCAGGCCTGGCGCCCTACAACCTCAAGCCCGTGGTGTCAGAGTTCTATGGCTCAAAAGAAAGTAAGTTCTCCCTGGGGACACAGAGGGGAGTCTATGGGCTTTGTTCTATAGATGCTGAGTCTTGCATTGTTCAAGAAGGCAATGGAGATTAGATATTGATGAGCACTCATCATGGTGGAGTAATTGGAAAATGAGGAAACTATTAGCAGCCATGGGCTTCTGGGTACTTTGGGCTGGTTAAGAACTGGTGATCTTGACACTAACATATCAGCCAGGAAACATGGTTCCTGGAGAAACACAGCAGACCACATCCAGCCTGACCCATACCAGTGGGGAACAGAACTGCATGCAGGAGTCCTCCAAGAGCCGTGGGTGCCATACCCAGGGAGAGGCTGTGCTAGAAAAGGCATTCAGAGTCCCACAAGCCTGGCATCTCTGCCAAGAGCAACCTATGCCTGATTCTGTAGGGGGACAGGAAATGCTTAGAGTCAAAAATGTGGGCTCTGCTACTGAGACTCCAGTGACTCCTGCTGGGTTTGAGTTGGTAGGTATCAATAGACACTGTGCAGGGCAGGGTGGGCCAAAGTGTTTGGGGCATATGGTATGTAGCCATCTTGCCCTGTCACGCCTAGAGGGTTGTTACGAATATGCCCCCTGCGAGCCTAACAAGTTTTTCCTGATCACTCCCTCTTTATGACCCAACTCAGCACAAGTGTGGTCTCTGAGCTCCCCTTTCCTACCTAGTAGCCCAGGTGGAGGGTCTTTCATTCACACTGTCTCTTGATAGACCCTCAGACCCACTATTACGCTGTGGCCGTGGTGAAGAAGGGCACCGAATTCAAGCTGAATGAACTCAAAGGCAAGAAGACCTGCCACACAGGCCTCGGCAGGTCTGCTGGGTGGAACATCCCCATGGGCCTCCTTTACTGGCAGTTGCCTGAGCCACAGGACTCTCTTCTGAAAGGTGAGCTGACAGCAGTGTGGGTGCACTTGGGTAGGCATCTCTTCTGATGCCCACACAGGCCACAGTGGGGTCACTCTGTCATGATTAGATAAACATGTGATGACTCTGGGGCTGGAGATGGGCAGTAAATTAGCTTTAAACTTGCATATCTCCTCTACCAGCAGTGCTTAGGGGTGTCAGCTGAGCCTTTTCTTCTAAGTCTCTAACCCTCCACCAAAGGTTGTCCTGAAGAATAGGGGAAAGAGCACCTGGCCTGAGGTGCCCTGAGGGCTTTCAGTCAAGGTCAAGGTCAAGGTTATTGGGTCTTAGTGGCCACTTCCCTGGGATTCTTTCTTTTTCTGTGGCCAAGTGTGCATCATTCTGCTAGAGGTTTCTCTCTGTTGGCCCTCTGCTGGCCATGAGCTTACCCTGCACCTCTCCAAGTGGGGCTCCCATTTCCTGGGCATGGTTCTCAGAAGACTGCAGTGTTCCAGTCTGACAAGGCAGGAAGTGTGACTGAAAACACTGAGACGGAGCTTGTTTGGTGGTAGGCACAGGCTGGCTCTTAGGAAGGGGGTGAAAGGACAGGGGCTAATGCATTCTCTTTTGGAAACCCTGATCTTGATGAGTGAACACGCATGAGAGTGAGCTGGGACAGAGTGTGCTGGTCTTGTTTGCTCACTCTGTTCCCCGATGAACCAGGGCTGGGGTCTGTAATTGTGAATGGCCAGTCTGGTTGATGCCCTGTGTTTCCTGTCTGTTGAGCAGCAGCGGCCAGTTTCTTCGGAGGCAGCTGCGTACCCTGTACGGATATCAAGCAATTCCCCCAGTTGTGTCAACTGTGTTCAGGGGCTGGCTCCGACAAGTGTGCCTGCTCTAGCCATGAACCATACTTCGGCTACTCGGGTGCCTTCAAGTGAGTTAAGACTGTCTCCTGCTCCATTTGGCATTCAAAGTGTTCAGTGTCCTTAGTTGGTGAGACCCTCCCATGGCCTAAAACAGACCCAGCCTGCAAAGGGTTGTAAAGGTGGCCTAACCAGCTCACAGAGACTTAGTGATTCAGCGGGGATTCCCCAGGCCAGCCCAGTGCATATTCCCTTCAACTTATATGGACAAGGAACCCCCTGTCTTGGGAACCCAGAGCCGTCAAGCCTGGCCAGTGTGACCTCACACTGGGTTGGGCAGAGCCTGAAAGCACAGTGGCATCCCTAGTATCAGATGTCCTGCAGTGACCTGCTGTCTGCAGGAATGTCACTTGCTCACTGGCCTCCTATACTACCCTGAGAAGACAGGGCTACTACTGTGTCTCATGTCCTGACCCCTCTTTTACCCTTGCTTAGTTTTATAGCCAGCCAAGGGCATATTTCTTCCTCGGGACACACTATATCTTTATCCTTCATTACAGCAGTTAGAAAACTCTTCTCTGTATTAAAAACCTTTTTACATTTTTTGAAGACTTTTGGTCACATGATGTAGTACATGCAGTTTCTGTGAACTCATCTCCCATCCTCTCCCCACACACCCCCATGCTAATACTCTAGAGTACCCCCATGCTAATACTCTAAAGTATTAGCATGGTATTAGCACCCCATTAGTACAGATGCTTCAGCTTTGTGTAGTACTGAAGCTTCCCAAACCTTGACCCTGGACTGTACAGTGTATTCAGAACTTCAGGGTTAAGATGGGTCTGCCCTGCAGGAACCCTCCTAATATGTTTCTTCCCACAGCTGTCTGAAGGACGGTGCAGGGGATGTGGCCTTTGTCAAACACTCAACCGTACTTGGTAAGTAAGGAGAATTTGCAGATCCCCTCCGACCAGTGGGTCTTTTTTTTTTTCTGATCCCTTTACCATACTTAGTGGTCAGAGGTGAGTATAGCATATTCCTCCATCATTGCTTAGGTTTTTACCTGTGCAGACATGTGCCTCTGTGAGGGTCTCACTTGGACTCCTGGGCCTCTTTCCATTATTCAACTTCCTGGACACAGGGACACTGCTCCCTGGTTAATGTTGCCATGCAAAGGGTTGGGGGCAGGTGTGGCCAACCTTAGCCTACAGTGTGCCTGCTGAGATGAGAGTACTCTTGTTTGGGCAGCAGCAGCTTTTTTTTGCCAGTAATGGGTTGCAGGATCTGGAGCAGTTTCCTCATGTTGTCTGACCCTCAAGGACTGCTTGAGACTTCTCAATTCACACATTTTATGATTCACTTGGGTTCAATGGGAATGGAAGAAAATGGAAGGGGAGACCACAGCTGATGGCTTTCTGAAGTTGGCTCATCTGGACTTTCCTCCTTCAGAGCATCTGCCAGACAAGGCTGACAGGGACCAGTATGAGCTGCTCTGCAGGGACAATACCCGGAAGCCAGTGGACCAATACAGCGAGTGCTTCCTGGCCCAGGTCCCTTCTCATGCTGTTGTGGCCCAAAGTTCCGGTGGCAAGGGGGATCTGATCTGGGCGCTTCTGAACTATGCCCAGGTATGCCTATCCACCAAGCTCCTTTCCTGTGTCAAGATGCCAGGGGAGGACAATCAGGGCTAATGTCTAGCGGTCCCTGCTAGGGTTTGGCACTTTTTCCTGCACTCCTTTCTTACCAGTGGAGAAGTCCTCATACATTCAAGATACAGTGGGAACCATGCTACTGCTCAAAAATACCCAGCAGAGACTCCTCTCAACCACACAGAGCCAAGTCCTGCATTATCACCTGTGAGACCCTCACACTTGGATCAGTGAATTGCTGCTCTATTCCATTTCTTTTCATTCTCAACTAGGCCTTTGAAACCAAGGCTTTTCCCCCACGAGGTCTTCTCTGACCTCCCCAGAAAGAGATGACTTCTGCTGATGTCCTTCAGCCTGGCTGCAAGGGAGCTATACAAACTGTGGGTTTATTTTCCTACATCAGTGGGAAGTCAGGCTGTCAGCTTCCTCTGGGTTAGCCCTCCCATCTCTTCATCAAGAGTTTAAGTGGCAGCCACAGTGGTGGCCCATGAAGCCAATGAATTTCTTGTGATCCGTGACCTGTTAATCCAGCTAGGAAGACAGGCACAGAAACACTTTCTAGGAAATGGGGTGTGGTTTGGCCCTTGGAAGGCTGTGGGCAAGGCACTGGCTAGAGTAGGTCTGACTGTCTTTCCTCCTGACATCTGGAATATTTCTGCCTTAAATTGTGTAACTTCATTTACTGGGGGTTTGTTTTACTTCAGCCCTATTTTGTAACCCCCATTACCACTGTGGCCACTTACTATTGTGTTTGATGATGCACAGGAACATTTTGGCAAAGAAAAAACTGACGGATTCAAGGTCTTCAGCTCCAGTCATGGAAAAGATCTTATGTTTAAGGATTCTGCTCATGGATTTCTAAAGATTCCTTCTAAGATGGATACCTGGCTGTTCCTTGGATACGAGTATGTCACTGCTATTCGGAACCTCAGGGAAGAAACACGTAAGTCTATTCAGGAAGCAGGGTGTGACCTTAGGAGCTTGCAGACCTGCTGAGGGTGGGCAATCAGTATTTGGAGGGTTTCTAGACACTGAGTACCTACCTTGATAGTCTTGTGTGTGCCTTGACTATGCTGCCATGTGTTAGACTGATGCTAAATGACATTACTCATCATGAGATGGCTCCGGTCATCACCAAAGGGCTTAAAGGAAAATCATGTTTAAAATGACTTGGCTTGATACCAGTATTATTTCCTTTATATAAATCAGGGTTGCCCGCTATAAAGCTATTAAACTGGCACAAAATAAGTCAACTCAAATTGAGTAGAGTAAGCAGCGTAGAATAGAATAGCATATAACACAAACTTTCACATCTTCAGTCAGGACTCAGGTCAACATGTGGCCTAGTGAAATTGGAGCTCTAGTAAGGTCCTTCCTGCTTCTGTCATTGGGTTCCTTGAGGTTTGTTTGATCATTCATTCACTAAACAGACACTTAATGACAATGTAGTCATGAATTATGCCAGGTGCTGGGCACACAATGGTGAAATAAAAATAGATTAGATTCCGTTGTCATGGAACTTCCTCACCAGTGAAGAAGAAAGATGTCCTCCATTAACAGTCCTCTATTGAATGGTCAGTTGAAAGTGACATATGCTCAGAAGAAAACAAGACAGAACAAAATATTATGGTCTCAGGGAAAAAAATAAAAACAGACCCTGGAGTTGAGGAAAGGCTTTTCTGAGGAAGCAGCTGGAACTAAGTCTGAAATTTCAAGGTGTTTTTTACACTGACCATGAGTCATTGTTGGTATGCCCTGGAGAACAAGACCCCTTTCTTTGGTGAAGTTTACATATCCTGCAGGGAACATATCATAATCAACAAGTAATAAATAAGAATAGCTCAGGTGGTAAAAACGCTATTTCCAAAGAAAACTGAGAAAAAGAAAACCCACACCAATAGCCTGAAGTGATGGAGGCGGAGAAGTTGGCTGCTCTGAAGCAATTACTAATCTAAACAGTAAGGAGTCAAATTGTTGCCTCTGCTTTCTAAGAGGTTATTTCCTGGAGTAGAATCTGTTGGTCTATTGCTGGCAAATCCCAGCATTTGTGTGAAGAGAGCTAATGGTATTCCTAACAGCAGGCCACAGCTGGCACCTCATCTGAACTCTGGTCTCTTTCTCTTTTTTTATGTTCTAGGTCCTGATAAGGACAAATGCAAGAAGGTGAAGTGGTGTGCAATTGGCCATCAAGAGAGGACCAAGTGTGATACATGGAGTGTAAACAGTGAAGGGAAAATAGAGTGTGAATCAGCAGAGTCCCCTGAAGACTGCATTGCCAAGATCTCAGTGAGTCAATCATACCTTCTTTAGTACAGTAGCTTCCTTGCCACTGGTGGTGCCTATCCCTAAGGCTGAATGAGTATTCTTGGTTACAAAATGAAAACCCAGACTCCCAAGAACGTTGCCCCAGCACCTGAGGAAGTCACAGCTTGCAGACCTGAAGGGTTCCTGAAGGCCCTACTTCTGTGTCAGCACACAGAGCAGGCAACCTGAGCAGTGTCTGCCATACCATTGAGGCGGGTGCCTAAGACCTCAGTGGGCTATCACAAGTGTGATGGGCAAGTTGATTGGGCAAGCAGGTGGAGTTTTGACTTTGCTGGTCATTCCACACTTACTTTGAGAAGTTTTAAAAATCCTGCATGGCATAAAGAAGAAAACAAGGAGTACTTGTAGTCTCCTCAGAGAGAAAATCTTACTCAGTGGGATCATATCGTGTAGATATGATATGCTCATACAGTTCGTTATTCTTATTTCACCTGATTGCTAGTAAGACTTTGTCATATCACAAATAATTTTTAGAAAACATGATCTTTTGGTGGGGGGGGCCTTCATTCTATTGGCGTTTTTGAGCATATTTTAAAATGTGTTTATTCATTTATCAAGCAATAAAAATTTCAGGGGTACATCTTCACCTCCATGTGTGTATAAGTCTCACTGTACCCACCAGCAAAGTTTTAGTACCCTTCCCACTATCAGGTTGATGTCCTCTACCTTCTTTCCCACTGTCTCCTTCCCCACTGGTTGTCACTGTATTTTTCATAGTGTTTTGCTGTGATTCAGCATAAATATATCACCCCATTTGCTCTGGTTACTTATATTCCACATAAGAGAGGAATCACTGATAATTGCCTAATTTTTTACTTACTTTGCTTAACACAATCACCTCCAACTCCACTCATGTTGTCACATGACCTTGTAAAGTTATAATCTGTTCCACAGTGTGGATGTGAAACAATTTATTTGGTCTTTTATCCATTACATCATTTAGTTTTTTTGCCACTCTGAGTCATACTTACATGGGTGTTTTTATTTTTTTTGCCCACTTGTATATTTTATATTAATATCTAAATAACTGCCTACATAACTGATAAATCCTTTAGAGTGTACTGCTAAAAAGTATATTGTCAGCCCCAATGGAAAATTTGGTAATCTCAATGATTTTAGGTAGCTGTCTCATTCAGAGCTTCTTAAGTCTGAGAACAAGGTCATTTGAGTATATTTTATTCATACATTTAACATCTCATTGGCATCAAGCACTGAAATAGCACTCAGCCCATACAGCCAAGATTTGGGCATGAGCTCTCCATCAGGAGGCACTCTGTGTATAGACACAACCTCGACCTCCCAACTACACTCATCTATTTTACAAATGAGAATTCTTTGGGTAGTGTGTCCTATGAGAGAACAGGAGGAGTGAATGAATTTTTGCTCCTGGAAAACTAAGCAAGGCACCCAGGGTTGATTATCAACTCATCATAGTTTAGGGGAAAATGAGTACATTTTGTTTTTTGTGCTGGGTGTGCCTTACTAATCTTTTGTGGGTCCAGAACTAGCACTTGCTGTCTCCTAGAACCTTCGTGATCTGTGGTTGGAGGCTGATTCAAGAATATAGCTAAAATGGCAGGTGGGATAGGAGGTGACCACTTCATCTGTTGTGATGTTTTGTGTCTTTGCAGAAAGGAGAAGCTGATGCCATGAGCCTGGATGGAGGTTATATCTACATAGCAGGCATGTGTGGTCTGGTGCCTGTCCTGGCAGAGAACTACAGTAAGTGGAGGATATGCCTCTCTCTCCTTTATTTCCTCAGGGCTATGGAGAGAGAAAATGGGAAAATCACAGCCTAATTCATACTGTAGTGGCATTAAAGCTCTTGTTTACTAAGAATCTCCTACTTCTCAGGTTCTAGGCTTCCTCCTGTTTAATCCCCACAGTCATCTTGAAGGATGGAGCTTTCACTGGGCTTTCCACTGGGGTCCAGAGGGAGGGTGAAGAGGAGCAGGGTGGGCACCAGGGGATGGAGGTTTTGCCCTATAAAGTTCCAGCTAAAAGCAACCTTACTGAAGAAGACAGCTGTCAGTTGGGATTCCTAAAAGGTTTTTCTTGCTTTCTAAACTTAAACTTCTGCTGTCCCCATGCTGAGATTCAAGCATAGTTGGCAAGGACCACTGTGGTCACAGAACAGTCAGAGCAGAAAACTTGAAATTCACAACTTTTAGGTCAAACCCTGAGTAGGATGAGTTAAAGTGAACTTGCATAAATACAGACAACTTGATTTTTTCTTTTTTTTTGTAATTTTACTGGCAAGTAAATATTAGCTTTACTCTGTGCTGCCGCATAAGAAGGGCGTGACCTCCAATCTATAAATTAGTGATTGATGACTTTATCTTCACTTCTCCAGGAACACAGGGAACTGACTGTGCAAACAGACCAGAAAAAGGTGAGTTGGAACTGGTAACCTCATGAGTTTAATGTAAATTCCCTTTTGGGAATTAGTAAGGTAACTATATAAGTAAATTCAAATCAAAAGTAGATATAGCAATAGATGAGACCAATATTTTAGAGTTACAAGAATCACAGTAATTAGTAATTACTAATGGTAGTGACTCTTTTATACTGACCATGACCTGTACACAAGAATTTTCACCTAATCCAGTGAGGTAGACCTTGTTTCCTTTAAGGATGCAAAAGACTGGCTCAGAAAGTTTGTACATTGCCTCGGCTGCTATATCCAGTAAGCACATTTGTGCCTTCCCCAGCACTTTGAGCTCCTTCCCACTATGTGAGGCCTGTGCAGCTTTGGATAAAAGCTAGCACTGGCCAAAAAATCCTGGCAAAGTCCCCTCTCCTGAGGGGAGAGGCCACCCAGGCCTCAGGAATATGAAATGAGCAAGCCTTTCAGCCAGAATTGGGCCCAGGAACCCAGGCCAATGAGGCTCTCCCCTGGAATTCTGTGAGTAGGTGAATCAGTATATATTGGGTGTGAACAAGTTAAAACATCTTACACCAAGGCTAACACTGTGCCCCAGTGCCCCTAGGCTTGGGGCTCTTAGTTCATTTTCCAGCTAGTAGTGTGCAATTTGTGAAAGGACTTTCCCTGATGACAAAATCCCAGCCTTTCTCCATCATTCTAAGATTAATTGCTATTTTCCTGTAGGAAAATATGAAAAAAAAAAAAAACTGTTCTTAATCAATATGTAGTACAACTTCTTTGGGGCTGGGCACAGTGGCTTGTGCCTGTAAGCTTCAGCCTATGAAGCGGCCGGGGCTAGGGATCGCAGTTCAAGTCTCGCCAGGGGCCGGTAGCAAGATCTAGTTCCAAAAAAAAAAAAAAAAGCTGGGCATTGTGGCACACGCCTGTAATCCCAGCTACCTGGGAAGCTGAAGCTGGAGATTACTTGAGTCTGTGGTACCCCGGGCAACAAGAGCCTGCGGTTCCACGGGCAAAACTAGTGAGACCTAGTTTCAAAAAAAAAAAAAAATACAACTTCTTTGTTTTCTGTTATAAATTATTTATTGAATTAAGCTGGGAAACTGAAATCATGGGTTGATAATGATCCCCAATTTTAAGGACCCGATGTGTTTGCTGCTAAAAATGATAGTTGATTTTGAGTTTTTACGTTCATAGTTATTTTGGTAGAAACCTGAATTTTCCTTATCACAAATATTCTCTATTGCTTATTGGTCATTTCCTACTCTGTCGTAATAATTGTTAACATATGAAATGCTGGTGTTACATGTACACTTCAGTGCTCATCCCTCAACATTTCAAAGTGGAGAGTAAGTTGCTGGTTTATAACTTTGGAAGCTGTGTGCAGCTATTGTCCATTAGTCATTGCTCAGATGATAATGCATTCTTATTATTTTTTTTAAAGTTCAGATTAGTCTGACAGAGTGACTTGTACTTCACCTTAGTCAGTTATTGGGACGACCCTTTCAAAGACAGAAGGAATGATTCAAGGAATAATTCAAGATAATTTTGCTCTCAAAGGAAGATGGCAGGTTTTGATTGCAGACACTTTGGAGGACCCCAAAGCTTTAATACTTCCCTTTTTGGTGTCTTATAGGGTATCTTGCTGTAGCTGTGGTGAAGGCATCAGATCCTAGCATCACCTGGGATACCCTGGCAGGCAAGAAGTCCTGCCACACTGGAGTGGACAGAACTGCTGGCTGGAACATACCTATGGGTCTTCTCTACAGTAAAATCAACAACTGTGAATTTGGTGAGTGCACCAGGGACGGTGCTGTGATCAGAGCCAGGCCAAAAAGAGTTGTACTAGGAAGAGAATGGCATGGTACAAAATACTGTGATTGTTTCTCTAGCAGTTATATTTAGTTAATGTGAACCTCAAGGAAGTAGCTAAAAGAAGTATCTAAAAGATGGTAGACTGGGGGACTGTAGCAGAATCACTCTTTCCTACTACATATCATGGCTTAAGTGAATATGTATTTATTTTTTTCTCTCATGAGTAAGAAGAGAGATGAACAGTACATGGCTGACATGGTCATTAGAACCCAATTCCTTCTCTCCTACACTGCCTCTCTCAGCATGAGGCCTCCAGCTTTGAGAGCTCCAGGGAGGCCAAACTATCCATGACTCAGGCAGCTTCAAGGAGCAAGGAGCTAGTGCAAAGTGAAGTGCATACTACCACTGTCACCTTGTTAAAGGAGCCATCCAGGAAATCTAACCCAACTTCTTAAGCAACTTCTCATTGCCTGGAGCTTAGGTACATAGTAATCACACCTAGCTGTAAAAGAGCTTGAGAAATACCATCTCCCATTTGGATATACTTTTGCCGAAATAAAATTATGCTTTTGTTCAAAAACTTAAAAATAGAACTACCTCTTCTAGGTATTTCATCAGAAGAAAACAAAAACACCAATTTGAGTACATATGTGTACCCCCATGTTCACCAAACCATTATTTATAATGGCCAACATATGGAAATAACCTAAGTGTCCACCAGTAGATGAATGGATGAAGCTGTGATACGTATAGGTCCCCCCTTATCTATAAAAGTAAAATGAAAGGTTCCTGTGAAACATTCATAAGTCAGAATGGCTCACTCCAAAACAAACATAAAATACTGTTCTCACTTTATGCCTTTTGTTCTAACAATGAATTCTCTTCAGAGTTCTTTCAGTTAGAGATGGTACAATACAAGCTTCTGGAAAAAAGCTGTGTTTATACCTGGAAACTTATGTAAATATTAGAATAATATTCAGTGATAAACAAAATTGGAAATCATGGCATCTGGGACAAGACCCTGAGGGTATTATGCTAAGTGAAATAAGCTAGAGAGAAAAAGATAGTACTCTATGATCTCAATATATGCTGAATCTAAAAAACAAATAAAGTCCCCTCTCTCCAAATCAATTGAAAAAACCCATAAATTCATAAATACAGAGAACAGACTGAGGTGGGGACTTCGGGTGGGGGGAGTAGGTCAAATGGGTGCAGGTACCTAGAAAATACAAACTTCCAGTTGCAAATAAATCTTGCAACATAATGTACAGCATGGTGATTAGAGTTAACAATACTGTGTTGTATATTTGAAAGTTTCTAGGAAAGTAAATCTCATCACAAGAAAGAAATAGTAACTGAGAGCTGATGGATATTAACGAGACCTAGTGTGGTCATTATTTTACAATATCAAATCACTATGGTGTACACCTGAAACTAATATAGTGTTATACATCAATATATTTCAATAAAAATTAATGTAGACATGATTTAAAAAGACGAACTTGGTTATTAGTAAGAAGTAGGGGGGATGGATATTAGGCTAGCAGCTGCAGACCCTGCCATAGGCTGGGTAGGCTATGAGCATGTGTGGGATCGTCAGGTCTCTTGCAGGTCTTGGCAGTCTCATCAAGCAACTGTCAAGTTCTTAGACCTTTTGAAGGTCTGGAAATAAGTTCAGTCTCTATAATCTCTGAATAACTCCAGGTATGAGCTTAGTTCTGCACCTCTAAAAACTATGTGAAAGTTCACCATGGACAAATGTTTTCTAATGGCTCTTATTTACATTAACTTCCTGAACATGGTCTCTCTGCCACCTGCAAAGATGTGTATCTGCTTTAAAAGGAGCAACCACTAAAGATAGTTGTGAACCAGAGGAGTCCTAAGTGTGGGGCTTGGAGATGATATTTCTGCATAGGGTCTAGGACATGCATCTGGCAGGAAGTAAAGGGTGGCTGGAACAACCGTCAGAAGTTCTGCTGCCACTGTTCTCCTGAGCCTCCCAGAAGTTTTGCAACCATAGAGAACAGCTGAACTGTTCCCCTGCCTTTTCTCAAGCCTGTTCTAATAAACAGTAGAAGAAGGAAACACCTGACAAAAGGTGGTACAAGCTAAGGGACTGAGACTTTTACTTTTACCCCTCTTATATCAGTTTTTCATATCACGTTCCTTTCTTCTCTCTTCCGATAAGTGATGACATCATCAGGTGGACTCCCTTCCACCTAAATTGTAATGATCACTACTATGCACAAGTCTCAATTAAGTTCCCTTTTAAAGCCTATGTCCCTGGTAGTTTCTGAGTTGGCACCAGGTCACAAAATGAACACGAGTTACCTACCCTTGGTCATACACATTTGTTACGTATTAGATGAAGGTCACTCCTGTTGCTCAAGGAGAGCTGACTTCTTCCTGTCCTTCTAACAGATAAATTCTTCAGCCAAGGCTGTGCCCCTGGGTACAGGAGAAACTCCACTCTGTGTGATCTGTGTATTGGCTCCGCAACTGCTCCCGGAAGGGAGTGTCTTCCCAACAGCAATGAGAGATACTATGGCTACACTGGGGCATTCAGGTGAGTCCTCATTTGAATATATAAATAACCTTAGTTCTGACAAAATTTCCTTTTTAAGAACTATGATGAGATTCTTTTTTCCCTTAAATTATTATATGTTTTACTTATTAATTTAAAAAATTTTAGTTCTTTAAATTGTGGTAACATTAGAATTTTCTCCATCAAGTATCACCACCTTAGAGAACCCACCACCAAATCACCCCCTAGTCCACCACCATAGTCCAGTGTGCATCCTTCCCTCTTTGGTCTTACTTATACCCATCCAACCTCCTTCCCCACTTTAGATGATTCAGTTCTATAGTCAGTTTTCAAGGGTTAGCCTTTAGTGTTATCTTCCTCTGGTTGTAGTTTGGTTTTTCTATATTCCACTTATTAATGACACCATTTAGTATTTATCTTAGGAAGTCACGTGAGATTGTTATGTCCCCAGACCATTAATCCTACAAGCATCAGAGTGCCTTGTTTAGCAAATAAATGGAAAGCATTGTTTGAAAAAACATGCAGATCCTTCCAGGACCCCACCTCCAGATCCATCTGTCATCAACAGCAAACACTGGCACTCTGGTGCTCATTAGAAGTTCTCAACAGGGGGTGATATACTCCCTCCCTAACCCCTGCAAATCTCCCCCTTTCAGAACCTCACCCCATCCATCTGGCAGTGTCTAGAGCTAATATGATTATTCAGTGGGGTCGGGCATGAGAGGGTACTACTGTCCTCTGCCAGAAGTTATTCAACATTCTGCATGCATAGGAGAGCACCCTACAATAAAGAAATGCCTGACCCAAAATATCACTAATGTCAAGGTGAGAAAAATCTACTACAGCTTAATATGGGAAGCAGAAATCTGACCCCTGCTCTTCTATGCATGTTTGTAGAACTTGCAGTCATGCTCATTGGAAGTGGACAAAAGTCAAGTCCATTTCTAGATCAGCAATGATAAGACCCCACTGTCTGCCCTGAAGGACATGATTTTACCTAAGAAAATTTTTTTTCTTTTGCTAATAATTTTATCCTGCCCTCTTTCTAAAAATACCCTCTATTTTGTGTAATCCCTTGCAGCATCTAGATGGAATGTTATCAGATGTATGAACCATTTACTAAAGTCAATTGGATTGCTCAAACAAAAAAAAAGGATTTCTGTATTCCCACGTATAAATATTTCATGGAGTGTTTATCATTTTTATAGAGACTTTTATTGCACCTCCTTATCTTACTACTTTTTACTTTCTGATTTAGGTTTGTTACCCAGTAGTTTATGAATACATCAACTCTACAGTGTTGGTGGTAGTATAACTGAAGTCTCAGTGGTGAATGAAATAACAAAGTTTGTCTCAGTCGAACTAAATTGTGAATTAGAATAAATACATTCACAGTCCCTAAGTTTCCAATTTTACAAAATACAGTGTGACTAAAGACGCACCTAACCGGAAAACTATCCTCAAATCTTTGGAAAAAATGATACAGCTTTGTTGAGGACTCAGTGTGTGGAACTGAGATTACAGAACTATAAGCAAATTGGAAGTTTTGTTTTCTTCTTTATTACTTACATTAGTAGCATGTATTAGTAGTGTATGTAAGTAGTATTACTTACATTAGAAGTGGTAGTAGTAGTAAGTGGGGGGTTCACAGGGTGAACTTGCCTGGCCTCAAATGGGGGCTCCTGCCAAGACAGAATGGGAGTCACTGTTGCCATCACTTGACCAGCCCTGGATATGTCGTGTAGCTCTCCTGAATGACAGAAGCCTCTCTCTGACTTTCTCTTTTCTCTTCCCACCTGGCACTCTGCAGGTGTATGGTTGAGAAAGGAGATGTGGCTTTTCTGAAAATTGATGCTGTCATGCAGAACATTGATGGTAGGTAAACATGTTCATCTGTACATATAAATCAGGGTGACTGGGTTCACTGTGTTCAGGATGCTTTTGTTATGTGATATGAACTCTGGCAGGCTCAAGAGTTCTGATGCTCAACCTGCTTGTTCGATGAAGAGAGAAGTATGCACATGATGGTAGGCAAAATGGTAAAGACCATGAGATTCCCAATGGCCTAAATCCTCTCCGTACATCAATATATATTAATGTTCATTTAATACCCATCATGTCCATAGTCCATATGCAAATTTTGCAAACCAGCTCCAAAAGATCCTTCATAACTATTTCCTATAAATCACCTACCATCTCATTCTTACCTTGTCATTTTTGTTACTGGCTCATAAGTAACATTGTTTTCCATTCATAAGACCTCATAAACCCACTTTTCTGCCCCACTTTTCACACCCATTAGTGTCTGGATGTGCCTTTCTGGTTTGACTCCTCTGCCCTAGCATGTCTTCGAGTCTTGTCAAGGCCCTCTTTCCTCCCACAGAGGCGTTCCTTTTTCCTTCTGCAATCCTACAGTGTTATGTGTGATATATCTAAGACCTTGCCTCTTCCAGTTGGCTTTCCCTAACTAATGTTCCTCACGATGTTGGTTCAGAGCTCACTCAGCATTGAGTTTGCTCCACAAAATATAAAACAATATTATCTGTGCTCTCAATTTTCCTTTTGCTATGTGTGCTATTTCCCCCCTCTAATGAGACTGTGTCTTTCAGAGAGCTAAAACTATAGTATTGAATAAAGACTTAAGTTACCAGGTAGAACAGAATGGGTTTGGAGAAAATAATGACAGGTATCATTTGGAAGGTGTTAAGTAGGAGAGCTGGTAAGAAACAAAAGGAGAAATATTTGAAGGTAAGTGAGGATGTGTGCAGTTTCTTGGGGAGGCGGATCATTTGCAGAGTGTAGAAAAAGAGACATTTTTACTTTGTATGTAAATAAAATAAAATTTTATGAGTAGCTTCATTTATTGGTTATTCAATTAAGTAAAGAATGTTAAATGAAAATTACATTAAGAAAAAGACTGTGATCCTGCATTTTAGAAACTAAAAACTGGGAAAACATATTTGAGAACAGGAGGAAGGAGCCAAAACCCTGAAAACAGATTAATTTTTTCAGGGAGAACACAGAAATAATGAAGCAAGGGGCTGAGAACAGGACAAAGGACTGTACATACAGAGCCACACACATATTTCACATAGAACTAGTATGGAGTCAGACTTAAAACACCTGCTCAGCTTCCAAAAGATCACTGGGACAGCTTTTGCTTAGCACTGCTGGTTGGCAGAGCACAGAGACTGTCACGTTGCCTAGAGGGTCACATTCTTCCCACACTCAAGCAACAAATCCAGATTCTTTGTAATTTAAGAGAAATGGGGACTTTTAAAAAGACAAAAAACATCCTCCACAGAATCAAGTTCACTCTCCTAGCTAGGAGAGGCTCTAGTAAGAGTAGAATCATAGGAGCCTAATATCACCCTGCAGATATGTGGGTGTCTCTTCCTTTCCACATCACTCTGACCCCAGCACATGCCCTTCTGCTGGCCACTGGGCCCTCCATTCACCAGTGAACTGGTTATATCTCCCTGGTGAAGGCATTTTGACCAAAGTCATCAGCGGTGGCTAACCCACCTTCTCTGTTCCCAGGAAAGAACTCTGAAGACTGGGCTAAGGGTCTGACACAGGACAATTTTCAGTTGTTGTGCCTTGATGGCACCAGGAAACCTTTGAGCGAAGCTGAGAACTGCCACCTGGCCCGAGGTCCCAATCACGCCGTGGTTACACGTAAAGAAAAGGCAGCCTGTGTCCGCCAGATGTTACTCGACCAGCAGGTATGGACTAGCCAAGGTCTCCTACCCTTTCTTCCTTGGTGGGAAGAGAATATGAGGTAGGCACAGTTAAGTGCCAGTCCACTTTCAGTAGTCTCTCTCTGGACACTAGAGAGCATCAATTGTGAAGATGGGTCTTCCTGACCTGGCTCTGTTTGTATCTCCTGATCACGGGTAATAAAACCCTAGCTCTGTCTACCTTCCTGCCCTCCCCCCATCCCAGATCTGTGACACCCTCATTTTCTTGAATTGTATTCTTGACAACGGAGACCTATCCTGTCTCCCAGCCCTTATTAATCTAATCATATTAATCTAAACATTGTCATGAAATGCAGACAATGTTTCTCTTGCAAGGCAAATTGAGACCCATTCCTATAGCAAGAAAAAACATAGGTTTGGTCCTCAAGAAGCTTAATCCTCTGGGTAAAACAAACAAGCCAAGGCTGGCCTAGTGGGTAAGAAGGACTTCTTGATTACTCCAATCCAAAAGACTCTTTTACCCACAAATACCACCTTCCCCTCAGCAGCAGCTTCTTGCTTATTGATCCACTATTAGTTTTCAGTTTTGAAAAATTAAGATAACAAGTTTTGTAAGTTCTGTTAAAATACATGAGAATAAGAAAATTTAACGATCAATTCTTAGGTGCTAAATAGAATCCTAAACTTTTTGTACTCATCGTTTCACTTATGATCTTCGGAAGTGTGAGATAGTCAAACTTCTTGTCCAAGATATGCACAAAGATGGAGTCAAACATGAATTTTTACCAACCACCTGCACAACCCTCACTGGGTGGCTCATATTTAATGTCTTCTGTGACAGTACTACTTGGAAGGGACATCTTTCTGTCCTCATTTCCAGTGAGCATCCCTCAAGGCACATGATCAATAAGAATGGAGAGGTATATGGGGGAGGGGGCTATTCCAAAGGAGATGGGGCATGACGGACCCCATAGAGGACTGACTTTCGGCCTTATGGAAACATGAGGCTAGGGCAAAAAATAGGTGAATTCCAGGTGATAGGGGAAGATCCTAAGGTAGCCACTGCAGGTTCCCTTTCTTCTCAGGATTAATCCCCAGCTTTCCCTCTCTGACCTAGCCGTGGTTCCCAGGTAATCATGCACCCAGGTCCTTATGAACTTTCTGTCCATTTGACAGGTTGAGTTTGGAAGTACATCTGACTGCTCAAACAAGTTTTGTATGTTCCGCTCGAAAACCAAAGATCTTCTGTTCAAGGATGGCACAACATGTTTGTCCAAACTCCAGGACACAGCAACATATGAATCCTACTTAGGAGCAGAGTATGTTACAGCTGTGACTAACCTGAAAAAATGCTCCACCTCAGGTGAGTGGGATTAACAGCTTGTGGGAAGTCAGACACCAAACATGGGCAGGGTTCTGGGTGGTGGAGACAAAGGGAAGAGTGGGCAGTGGACCCTGGGGAGATAACCACATGGATAAGATAAAATGATGAGGGAACATGTAATCCCGGGATACATTAAAGTCTACTTGTGTGGGGAATACAATCCAGGTACTAAAGCAGTGAACTACCTGGGTATACAAAATTGTCTTAAAACTAAGAAAAGGAAATGTGTGTGCACATGTCATTACACTAAACTCTTGGCTGTACAGTGCTGCTTGTATAGTATGCTAACCTCTAGCTACATATGGCTACTTTATATTAATTAAACAAAACCAGAAATTTGGTTGCTCAGTCATGCCTGCCAGAATTCAAGTGTTCAGCAGCTCCTGTGACTCTGGATGGGTCAGCAAAGAAAGCATTTCCATCATCACAGAACATTCTTCTACACAGTGCTGCTCATGGAAAATAAATTCTGTTAACTGTAAAGTTGTCATACATACCACTCATCTAGAACTCTAGTTTCCTAAGATTAAAATGAAAGGTGTGTTCCAAAGAAATATACCATACCTTTGTACTGTAACTATGTTGTACATCACTAATCACTTCTAATCTAATCATTTGAACTATATGAGGCAGTCACATGTAGATGTAGGGTGGTTATTCTTTGATTTTTAAAGTGAGCCACAGTCCTTAAAATACTGACTACTGGCCACTAGAGGTACCTGACTCAGTAAGTCTGTGTAGGATTCATACATTTTAATAGCTGTCCTGTGTAACGCTGATATAAGAAACATGCTTGCCTGTGGCCACTGCTGCAAACACCAATTACATTTACTTAATCTTTACCTTCCATGAAGAAAGTCTGTCTCTGCTGTTCTCTGCCCTATCCCTAGCCCCCATGTGAGAGAGGACAGATTCCTTCCAGTCACATGAACTCAGGTGAGGGAACTTGACAGAAGATAGGAAACTATATTGGGATAGGGCACTACCTAGAAAGGTACAGGAGCTGTACAGGCCATTGGAGAAGACAGCTTGAAGAATGGTCATGTGCTCACAGTAGAAGAACAAGGCATCAGGAGTGAATACTTTTATATCAGGAGTAACCAGTCAAAGAACAGAAAAAAAAAAAAAATATATATATATATGTGTATATATATTTAAGTAGATGTTGACTCTCCTGTATGCTCTGCCCCTACAGGACTCCTGGAAGCCTGCACTTTTCACAGACACTAAAATCCAAGAATGGAAGGCCATCACCAGATAGAGAAAGAAGGTCACATGACTCAGAAGCTTCCCTCTAGTGTCAGTAGCTTGAATGGTTTGACTGTCTTACACCAGTTTGGTGGTGGCACCATTACAGAACACAAAATAAAAATTAATATTGATTCTGCCTCTTAAAAATTTCATTCTTTCCTAAATGTTCAGCTTGAAGGATTCCTTTTATACTCTCTGATTAAATACATGTGCCACTGAGCCTCACCTTCAGAGCTCAACACTCATCTGATCTTTCCAGGTTGTGGTTGCAGTGCAATATCCATCTCCTGGTTACAGTTCAAGTAGGAATTCTTTCTAAAAAGAGTCTCCAAGGTCATTGCAATGAATCACATGTCTTGGGGTGTCTATATGTGTGTGTGCATGTGCATGTGTGTGTTAATGAGGGTCAGGAAAAAGAAATGGAAAGTGAGTTATTTAGATTGTTAAAGGTAGTACAGTAAAAGAATGTAGAAGATTTCTGAATTTAAAAAATATTTTTGATGAATTACAGCAGATACACTTGAAGTTCTGATTCTAACTAGCTGGAAAAGTAAATTATGTAAACATCTCACTAAAAATCATTTCCTTAAACCCATCTCGATCCCTTTGTAGTTGAGCTCCTGGAAGATGGTGTCTCACCCTTGCCTTGCCTCACTTATTACTGTCACATAGAAGTCAGTCTTCTGCCTCACTTTGGGCGAAGTCATGGCCCATCTGCTAAATGTGCAGATCAATTTCAGCTCTTTCAATCCTGAGTCTCTTTACAGCATGATACAGCTGACTGTTCTCTTTTCCATGGACTCTCCCCTTTCTCTCATATGACAGCTCTCTGATTGGTTCTCACTTCTGTCCATTGGTGTTCTTACTATGGGCTCATCCTGCCAGCTCTGGAATTGTAGGGAAACCCTCCTGGCATTTTATTGATCCAATGCTGATCAGGAAACTCAGTCTCACTCTCTAGGTTCTCCCTAAGCAATGTAATGTCCCCTGGAAACCAAGAATTCTAACCCCTGCTTCCAGCATCCTACCCACACGCAAAGCTCCTCCAGCCTTTGCATCTACACTAGAAAGGCTCACAGAACCAGAAAACCAACAAATCAAAAACTGAAGTGATCATCCTGCTCCTTCTCTCTGGCTTCTCTAATGCAACAGCTATTTCCATATTTTTTCACAACAGATAAAAACATAGTCTTCTGTTGACTCACAGAAGCCACAAACCAAACAGTGAAATTGCAGTTCATTGTTTTCCTTCATCTAATACACAGTGTTGGCAAGTTGTGCTGATTTTTTGCCTCATAGAAAACTCTCCAGTTGACACCGTATTTCCTAGCCCCTACTACAATCTCAATGTACACTATGGGGCAGAGCTTCAGATAGGTTTCTGGTCCACATTGCTCAACTTTCTGGTTTCCAAAGAACCAGACACTGGTTCCACCTTGCCATCCAGCCTGAAGTTCACCTTTATACACAGCTCTTGCTTTGCTCTGATTCTACCAGTATGCTGCCTTATATAATATTCACCACAACTTCATTCTTCCTCTAAATCCTGTAGCAATTCTATCTCATGTTATTTGGGTCAATAAGGATAAACTAAGCAATCAGCAGTCACTATCTGCATACTTTCTTCCTTTCCATTTGTTCCTGCAGAGCTCCTGGAAGTTATGAATATATGGAGATACATGAGGACAGGAAATGTCTCACACTCTTCTATCTTAGCTGATTCTATACCCTCACTGTTCTTGTTCCAGAGAACAGTAGTATAACATTCTCACTTGAGTGTAGCTAGTGCTGCACATATGCCTATTATTATTATAGCCAAAAACAAATTAAAAACAAAATTATGACTTTGTCTTGTTAAAGTATTCTTTCATCATTCTCAAACTTCATTATCACAACAGCACTTTTTCATTCACATAACTGTGATGAAAAATTGATATCCAGTTATGACAGTAAGGGTTGGAGTTCTCAAGTCTGGTCCTTTCTCCTTCTCTGGGGCTTTAGTCATCAACAGGTTGATCTAATGACAGAACCCAAGCTGTATTTTTTTCTAAAGAGAAATCATGGCTATCATAAAGAAACTCTGTATGTGTGCATGCACATGTATGCGCATATGTGTATCCTGAGCAGGGTAAGGTAACCACAAGAAAGACGACAGCTGCCCTGCTGGCATAATGGGCATAGTATCATTATCATAGTCAGAAAGAAAAGAAACCAAATAAGGTAGGATTACTATCACTTATGATAAATTTAATTGATAATACTACTTTAGGTAAAGTAGTTGGTGAGCCACGTAATATACTATGATCACATGCAGAGAGAGATCCAGTGGATAATATTGATGACGCCCTCCAAATCTTTTATGACTGGGGGGGCATCAGAGGAAGGAAATGTGGCAAAATATGCAGAACATTGGCAAAAAAATACAAAATTTGGCAAAAAGTGCTCTTTGTGGCAGAATATGGCCTCTACTTTTTTTCCCCTTTGCCATCTTTTCCTCAGCTTGGCCAGCTACCTCTTTGTGGCTATCACTTCTCCAGCCTTGATAGCATCTTTGTAACAACTCAGATCTTTGTGGTTAACAACTACTTGGTGCTTTCCAATGCTGACCCCCTTTTCTGACACTGTTACATAAGGAAGTAATGGACTACAGGGAGGTTTGCTGTATCTATGCTAGTTGCTCAAACTTTGGAGGAACATCTCCAAATTGCCCACAGGTGTGAAATAAAATTACTTCTCTAGTTTCTCCAGGGCTGCTGGGCCTTTATGATCAGATATGGCCAAAGTTCTATAACATATTAAAGTAAAATAGTTTTTACCCTAATTAATTGAGCATTGATTGAGTTTTCTTTTTTTGAATTCCATTTCCAAAGAGCCCATTTTCCAATGAAGGCTTCATCATAGAGGCACTCCACTAGAAAAGATGCTGCTGAAGACCATTTCCTGTTTTATTCCTACTGACTTTCTTCTTAGGTTTTACATTTTCTTTTCTCCTCTTTCTCTTAAAAGTCAGTGCTCTGCATGATTGTAACACTACTTGTTTCCATATCAGCCCAAATGAAAACAAAGCACTAATCACTGAAACTTCACATGTGTACACAAATACAATACCACTTATATTGTAAATAGTATCACTTGCTTGATAGATTTCAGATTTTCCAAAGGCAACTTAAAGTAACTTTCATTCTGGCTATTTGTCCCTACCTCCAAAGTCCCTCCAGTTGAGTTCTTTGGTTCACTCTGTGCATCAACTGCTTCAGATGGTATCCTGGTAAGTTTCCTGTCTTAGCATATCCAATTAATCACCACATCCTATACATTTTCCTTCTAAGCATCTGCCTAAACTGTGCTCTCCTTTCCATACTTGGCACTGTTCCTGCTTCAAACTCTCAACATCTTTTGCCAAGATACTGCTATAGCCTCTAGAGAGTCTACCCCCAGTTTTTTTTTCCTCTTTCAAATCATAATTAGGCATTGATCTGCCAACCATGTACATCACCCCCAAACAAAACCTCTTATTGCATTTGGGGAAAAGTCCAGATTTTTCAGTCTCACAAAAAGTTCCTACAGCCCCAATCCCTTTCAATCTTTGTTTGGTCTGCTGCCACTGCTGTTAAAATGACAATTATTTAACGACGGAGGCTGCAAACTGGCAGACTTAGGCTAACTACTTGTACCCTGATGCACCGCGGTTTTTGAACATTTTTCAATCACTTACTAAAATTAAAAAGGTAAAAAAAAAAGTTCCATAAAAAGCCAACTTTCTGGCTTCTCCTGATAAACTATAACTAGACAACTTAGTTCCACATACCTTCCTCGTAGAGTGGAAGCTTTCCCTTTGGGCAGAAATGACAGCTGCAGTTTTCATCAGTACCCACTCTTCGCCATTGACAGGTTGGTTTTTTTTTTTTTTTTTTTTTTTTTTTTTAAATGTAGATATTTCAGTTGTAGCCTTGCATTTACAGGGTAGGGACTCTGTGTTGCTCATTTCCCTCCTGCACAGGGCACCCTTTTTCCTGGAAAGGCGAATTCATCCTTCCTGATTCATCTCCGGTCACTACCCTCCAGCAGCACTGCCCCAAGCCTATGCTTCCCTTTCTGTATATCCATAAGGACGCGTACAACCTGTCACATCCATGCCACATCATATTCAGATGAAATGTCCGTGTAATGTTAAGTTTCTCACAACCTTTACCTCACGAAACAAGCGACTGCAACGTCTCAGGGGAGATTTCTTAAGCCATTCTTTTTATTGTGTCAACAGGCACGAAAGGGGCGGCGACATTTGACTCAAAGCTTAAAACATCAGAGCGTCACTCGAAATACCAGCGACTGCCCACTCGATTGGTCAGAACGCAATATCCCGGAGAACTACAATTCCCAGCAAGCCCTTGGAGATGCCGCCGAAGACGGAAACGGAGAGCAGGAACTACCACTCCCGTGATGCTCCGCTTGGGCCGCCTGTGCGGAACGCAGGGCCACGTTGCTTTGTAGCTCCGGATGCGTCTGTCTCAGTCATGGCTTCCGCGGACTCCCGGCGAATGGGGAATGGCGGTGGTTTCGGGGGCACTTTCCAACCCTATATAGATTCCTTGAAGCAGGAGCTGCAGCAGAAGGACCCGACCCTGCTATCAGTCGTGGTGGCGGTTCTCGCAGTGCTACTGACGCTGGGTAAATAGGTGGCTGGTGGTTATGGTGGGGACGGAGCGGGCGGGATTCTGAACTGGCACTGGGTAGTGTTGGGACCCTGGAGGCATCTAGTCGGGTGGGGTCGGGGCGTCTAGAGAGATTCGAGGGTTACACCCCTCAGCCCTCCTGCTTGAATCCTTGGGAACAGCGCTGTTAAAGAAACCCCTTGCGAACTTCAAACTGAAGTCCGGTCCTTGGGAGCACTGGCCGCTTCCTTCGTCCTTCGGTCCCTGTTCTGCCTAAGTGCGGTTATCCCTCTTTATTGCTGTCACTGCCAAGATTCACAGGGTCTTCACTCAAGCTTGAGCGCACTGTTTACCCTGGGCGTTTGGGTTACAAAGTTGATAAGACAAATTGCGCTTAAGGAGTCCATAGTTGGGGTAGAGGATGTGGATTCAGAAAACGTTGACACCTGGTAGTGACTGCCACTCAGTGGAAATCCCAAACAACAACATGTTATAATGGTGGAAGTGAGCAGAACTGCTGGTAGACTTCTGTAATTTCCCTCCCACCAATCATATGCATACTGTTGGTGATAAGATACTGTCTAGGGTTAATTTTAATTTTTTTTTATTTATTTCTATTCAACAGTGTTATGGAAGTTCATTCGGAGCAGAAGAAGCAGTCAAAGAGCTGTACTTCTTGTTGGCCTTTGTGACTCCGGGAAAACACTGCTTTTTGTCAGAGTAATGCTTTGCTATGCATCCCTCTTAAACGTTATAGGATATTTTAGGATGCCCCATTAGTTCTGTGAAGGCATGGAAAAGAAGCTGATGACAACAAATTGGATTAATTATTTACTCAGTACAAAAGGACTTAGAAAGCCTGTAAACTGGAATTTCCTGACCATTTCTGTTTTCTTGGATCTACCAAATACTAACACATAGTTTTTAGTCCCATTTAAGGGTTTTATGTAACACTTTTATGCATGGCTAAGGAGCCAGAAAACTGAAGAGGTTGAAGATAGAGATGTGCATGGAACTGACTTTTGTATTGGAAGGGGAGTGGTCCAGGACTCATTCTACATATGCTCAGTCTTCATATGCTCAGTCCCTGATATGAAGACGTAGTATTTACATGTTACCTATGCCAGTTTAGTAATATAAATCACCTCTATATTACTTTTTTACTACAACTTCAATACTGTGCAACTAGTTGTTAAATTTTATTGTTTCGGGAAAAATGACTAAAAAAATGTACTTGTTTATTACAAGGTCTTGTTCATTACATAGGTGTAGTTACTTAGTATTTTCCTTCTGTAGTCAGTTGGATCTAGGGATATTGAACCCTGGGATAAAAGGACCCAACTAGAGTTTTATTCATTGTGTAATAAACTCTTCTGAGAGCTTGTCAGAGAATTTTTTTAGTGTGATTACTCTATGACATGAGCTATGTAAGCTTTTCATTAATATATTTTAAATCTATATAATAATTTAACTTTGTTTTCCACTACCAAGAATAACAGGTATTTCATTATTTTAAAATTATACATTACTTCTCTTACACTAAAAAAAGTTTAATTTCATGTCATATTTTGATGATAAAAAATGTTTATAGATGTTGGTATATTTGGCCACTAACCTTAGCTTGAAAAGAGTAGCATTAATTTGAAAAATCCTCTCCTGTGAAAAGGGAAATAGAATTTGTCTTCAGTTAGATTTTTTTGACAAGGGGAAAAAAGTCTATTTGATCCTTTTCAGGTAACCCAAGCACATACTTTTATTTGACCTTACACCTAGGAGAGTTGGGTTTAGGCTTGGTTTTTATTTTACTCTGATCTCCCTCCCATTGTCTTATTTTGCAGCTGTTAACAGGCCTTTACAGAGACACTCAGACGTCCATTACTGACAGCTCTGCTGCATACAAAGTCAATAATACCAGGGTAAGGGGTTGCTAGAATGTTGGTAGTCTGACAATTGATTTTACTATGGTGTATCAGGAAAGGACAGTTTTATCATGAATTAGTCTTAAGTATAGATTACTGAAAATTTGCAGCTTATGGATATAGTCTGTGTGGCAAATTCTCCCCACAACCGAAGACTGGATGGAAGCTTGCCCTCTCCTGCTTGATTGCACCTTATGCACACTAATGTTGTATCATTTCTCAGTTTTTAGTTCTTGTTTTTCCCTAGCTTTACTATGCGTTCTTAAGGGTGAACATTAAGCCTTTGTGTGAATATGTATATGTTTTGAACGGACAATACATTAGATGGGACAAAACTTTGAAAGCTTAAAAAGAGTATTTGTTGAAAGTAATTTTATCTTCCCTGCCCTACTACTCAGTCTTCTCCTTAGAGGTGGGAACTATTAAATATTTCCCTGTATACCTTTTTATGCTTATACAGTGACATAGAATTTTTGATTTTTTTTTTTTTGCACCATTTTACTGGTTGCTTTTGTTTGAAAAATATGACTGATACATCTTTTTTTTTTTTTTTTGCTTTTTCGCCCTCATTTGTACATAGTACTACTTGATTTATGAGCTGCATAGTATCCTGTTAGGTGACTGTACCATGCAATTAAGTTCTTATTTAATCAGAACCCTATTAATAGCCATTCAGTTTTGTTTATTGTTACAAACTTTTGCTTTTACAGACAGTACAGCAGTAAATATCTTAAAAGCATATACATGTCTGTTTCAAAAATGCTAATAAGGACTCATGAATAGTCCTTTAATGTACCTTTGTACATATGTATAAAGCTCCAGAATGTAGAGTAACTGCCAAGCCAGTTGTATTGCTTAATAAATACTTGTGAGTGAGTAGGGGGTAGAATGTGTGTCTGCTGGAGTGGTAGGTTATAGATGGATAAATTAGAATGGTGACCATAGACCTTGCCCCCTTCTCTTTGGATTCCCACCCCTCTCACCTCCCATTCTCTTTGGAGTACCTTCATTATATGCAGAGATAAGTACCTTTTAAATATGTTGAGCTACTTTTGCTCTATTAAATAATAGCACTCTTTCTCACTCTTTAAAGATTGCAGCAATTGTGCTGCAATTGTGCTGCGAACCCCAATGTTATAGAATCACTTTTAAACTTCCAAGGGTTCGTACTGTGAAATTTCAGGTTTGGGAAATCATTAATTGTTGAGGCATTTGTACCAAACTTTTTAAGGACGTATTCCACGCTGTGCTTTAGACCTGTCCTTTCCCATGGGTCACATGTGCTCTTGAGCACCTGAAATGTGACTAGTCCAAATGGAGGGGTGCTAGACGTGTAGAATATACATCAGAGCCTGAAGACGTATTGAACAAAAGAATGTACCTTCATTTTTTGGTTATACGTTAAAAGGATAAATATTTTAGTAAGCTACTATATATTAAAATTAATGTTGCCAATTTTATTTTGCCTTTTAATATGGCTATCAGAAAACTTAACATTCCATATGAGACTTGCCTATTCTATTGAATATGTAGAATATTCTTCCTTTCATTTTCCACTTCTCTTACCCACCCCCATTCCCCCTCTATGTTTTAGATCTAGTCTCTCTCCAAATGGTAATGATGCTTATGGGTTGTTTATAGTGTGTGGCACAGTGCTGATTATGAAATGTAGTTGTAGGTCCCAACCAAAGGTCCCTAAATGCTTATCAATATTTTAAAAATAAAGGCCAGTTAGGGGGTTCGAGAGGTGGGATAAAATATATATATATATATATATATATATATATATATATATATATATATATATATAGGCCAGTACACACTATTTTTACCCATACAACTGTAAAGACTAAGTAAAAGCTATAAATGAGAATCCAACTGTAATTGTGTTAAATCTAGCTATGATTAAGTCAACTCTGTATAATGCTGAACAATGGTTAGAGCTGGCTGTGGATAAAGTAGAACATATGAGAAATGGATCTTGAATGATTATGAAACATCTATCAAGACCATACCCAAGAGTCTTTATCAATGAAGACTGCCGTATTGCATTGAACTTGAACTCCAGGTGAAGGCCTGGAGTGAATAGCACTTATGTGGGTGCTTAGTAAGTTGACTCAATTGGGACACAGTCCCTCCATGTTTCAATGGTTGTTATCTAAATAAAGAATTGAGAAAAAATAGTGAGAATTGAAACAAATAAATGGTAGACAGATATTTTAAAAATTACTGGAGAAATGTCAAAGAATGTTCATTACAAGGATTGGGGTTCATATAGGTTCTTATGTTACATTAGTTTATAAATATTTAGTACTGTTTTTTGTGGAATGTGGAAGCAGGTAGAGAGATGGAGCTTCAGATAAGAGAAACACCTATCTCTTTAGCCCCCTCTAGCACACTAGAAGTTGGGCAGTAGCATGTCTCTCACCTGTAACCCAGCTTCCCTAGCCTCTTTGGAATGTCCCAAGAGGCATGTGACCTATTAACAATGAATGTTGCCCCCAAAAGTAAGTTGTCCTGTTATAGTGCATCCTCACATCCTCCCTGCTGCATTCAAGTTCGCTTTGCTACTTCCTCATTACATCATTGTAACATTTAACTGCTGGGGTGTGTAAGTGGCATTTCAACTTCATTAAAGTTGACATGCTTCCAAGAATCCCTGTTCTTTGGGTTAGCCTCACAGATGCTATCAGTCTCTTCCATCTCAATTTCTTCTTCATTCCACACGTGACCCCTAACAGTTTTTTTCATATTTTTACTTTCATTAGTGATGGTATAATTCCCCAATCTCAGAGGGACCATACTTCTTAACTCAGGCAGGATCAGGTTTCTCATGTAGCCTCAGGATACTTATAAAAGTTAGAATTTCACCCTTACATAACTTAACATTGTATTGATATTTCTGATTATAAGTCTTTTTAGAATAGGAATGGTATTTGTTTTTTGCTCTATAATATTCCAAGTTTCAACTGATGATTTATAAATAGATGATGCTCTGTGTACATTTGTTTGATTCAGTGACTAGTGCACTTTTTAAATTAATTAATTGACCACTATTCTGGTTTTTGAAGTGTGTTATTAAACATTTGTGTGGTGAATGTGGAATAGAACCAGAACACTAATGTTACTTCTGCCATCCTTAGGGCACTAGCCTGACCCTGATTGACCTCCCTGGCCACGAGAGCTTGAGACTTCAATTCTTAGAGCGGTTTAAGGCTTCAGCCAGGTAAGTAGGAAGAAAGTATAAATGGGTTTGTCTGAAGTCTGTGTATGGAGACCACCCATTTTTGCTCTGCTGGTATTGCAGAGGCAGCCTGGATGTCTTACAAAGAGCAGCATTTTTGGGGTTATCTATTTCTGCATTGTAAGCCTACTTTTGCTAAGACTTAATGATCATATGTGAGAATATTTCAGTTATGTTTCACAGAGTATTCAGAAAGTGTTAACCTTCTTAGTTATTGTTAGTAGCTACTATTTTTCATTTGCACTGATGACACATTGACACATTTAATGTATAGAACTCTTAAAATCTGAAAAAGTAATTTTAAAGTTAGGCAGAATCCTAGAAGGTATTAAAAATTAACTGGACATTTCTATTCTTAACTTACCTAAAATTGATGCCTCAAGGGTACAGAATGGTATTTCTTATTTCTTTTAATACTATCCTTGTATTATTGACTCCTATTTCCTGAAATTCTTATGTTGTAGTTTAGGGTCCTTTATTTTTGTTCTGCCTCTAAATCTAATAAAACCTTTGGGGGAAAAGCAGTGCACTACATTTTATTGATTTTAGACACATTTTTAATGTCTGTGAAGTTGGAATCCTGTTCATAGCTAATAGTGTCAGTCATAGTTTAAATTAGTAGTATTTTCTCTTTCTTAGTTGTACCGGAAATAATTACTTATCTTTAATTGATTTAATCTTATTAGAAAGAGATAGTTGATTCATTTTTTATTTTTGAGGCTGTTTTTATTTTTGACATTTCTTTTGTGCTTGTTTGATGGTGATGATATGCAGTGAGATTTTTGTTTGGGTTTTTTTTTATATAGATTTTATTTATTTTTTAAAGCATGTTTATGTTCACAGCAAAATGGAGCTAAAGATATAGAGATTTTCCATGTACTGTGTAGTCTTCTAAGTTATGAACATACTCTAACAGATAACATTTGTTACAATTGATGAATCTATATTGATATGTAATCATTCAGAGTTCATATTATTTTCATTATTATCCCCTACCTTTTTTAAACATTCCTTATTTGCAAAGGCTTAAACTCTTTTTTTTAAAAGGTATAAAATTTTTAATTTCAGTTTTATTCCTGAATCTTAAAACAATTTTAACTTTGGTGCCTCTCACATTTTCCTTTCCTTTTATTTTTCTTTTCGCTTCAACAATTGCTCATTTTCCCCCATCCATTCAGTGATTACCTAAAATTACCAGTTTTTTTGCTTTCTTTATTCTCCACTGCCTTATGCAGCTTATTCCTTTCTTCTAGAATCAGTTTTTCTTTCCCTGAGAATATCTTTTAGAGGCTTTTCCAGAAATGGTGAATAAGAGACCAAAATTTTCATCTTTTGATCAAATGAAACTCATTTTCATGGGCCTTAGTTTTTGAGTAGCTGTTTTATTAGAATGTAAAATTCTTGGGGATAATTATTTCCACTTTCACATTGAATGATTACTTCTAACTACAGACATCTATTGTAGATTAGAATTCACTGATCATTCAAATTGTCATTTCATAGCATTAAATCTTTTTTTCACTTTATATTATTTACACTTATATATCTAAATACATATATATTGCATCGTCTACCACGATGCTCTCCATTCATCTTACCACCCATGCACCATCTTATTCTTTTGTGCCCTCCCCCACCCCCGTTCTCTCTCTCCTCCTTCTCTCCTGTTCTAGATTTAGTTCTGTTGGTAGTTTTCAATTTTTCATAAGCATTTGTTGGTTTGTTTTTCCTATATCCCTCAAATAAGTGAGACCATATTTTTCTTTTTCTGGTTTCTTTCTGCTAATATAATTACTTCTAGCACCACACATGTTGTTGCAAATGACTTTAGTTTGTCGTCTTTGATTGAAACATAATATTCCATTGTGTAAATATACCACATCTTTTTCAGCCATTCATCCATCTTGGGGCATTTGGGTTGTTTCCTTTTCTTGGCCATTGTAAATAGTGCTGCGATAAACAAGCGAGTACAGGTGTCCTTTTGAATGGATGTTTTTGTGTCCTTTGGATACATTCCCAGTAGTGGGATTGCCGGGTCAAATGGTAGTTCCACTTTCAGTTGTTAGAGGGTCCTCCACACAGCCTCCCATAGTGGCTGGACAAGTTGGCACTCTTACCAGCAGTGTAAGCGTGTTCCTTTGTCTCTGCATCCAAACCAATACTTGTTGATGCCCTTTTTGTTTTCATATGGGCCATTTTTACTGGTGTAAGGTTGATATCTCAGTGTGATTTTGATTTGCATTTCCCTGACTATTAGTGATGTGGAGCATACACTGGAACAAGGACAGCCTCTTTATTAAATGGTGCTGGGAAAACTGGACCACAACATGCAAAAAAATAAACCAAGATAACATCTTCACACTTTCTACAAAAATCAACTCAAATTGGATAAAAGACTTGGATTTAAGACCTGAAATCATAAAATACATAGAGGAAAACCTGGGCAACAGCCTCCATGAATTACACTTCAGAAATCCATTTCCGGACACATCTAAGCTGGTCAAAAAATGAAGGAGAACATAAGCGGCTAGGACTACATCAAACTAAAAAGCTTCTGTACACCAAAAGAGACAATAAACAAAACAAAAAGGAACCCCAATTGACTGGGAAAAAATTTTTGCCCTCCATACAAGTGATAAGGGTCTGATAACAAAGGTACACAAAAAACTCACACAACTTAACAAAAAGCAAAAAGCCCAGTCAAAAGATGGGGAGAATTAAAAAGACACTTCTCCAAAGAGGAAATGCAGATGGCCAATAGCCATATGAAATCTATCTTTTTTACCCTCTGTTCAGGTGTAGATTTTCTTCTGTTCATGAATGATTTAGCTTTATCATGCTTGGAATTCAAGTGTGCTACTTCAGTTGAAAGATTCACATCTTCAGTGCTGGAAAATTCTCAATGTTACCTTTTCAGGTAGTTTTATTTCTGTGTCCTCATTTCTCTCCTCCTGGAACTCTTAACATCATTGACCTTACCATTTCTTTATTTGTTTTTATATTTCACTATATCTTTTTCATTTGTGTATGTTCTTTGCTTAACTTTTTCATTGTATTTTCTTTATTCTTAACAAGTCTGTTTATTCAAGCCAGTTTGTATTTTCTGTACTATTCTTTCATTATGGTTTCTAGTATTCTCTTAATTTAAACTATTTTAAAACAGTTAAGGGTATGAAAATCTCATTTCAGAAGTTCATATTTCCTTTGGAAGCCATCAGAGTTCCTTGAGTCTGGCCCAGTTTTTATATAAATTTTCTTGTTTGAATATACTCTGTATCTGTCTACGGCCATACCACCCTGAACGCTCAGGATCTCGGATCTCGTCTGAATATACTCTGTATCTGTGTGTGGCACAGGAGCCCTGGTGTTTTATTATCTCTTGGTTATTTTTCCATACTAACTTCCATTAGATTCCTTTTAAATTCTAGACTTTACATTGTTTACATCAGTTCTGGGATCCCCAGTGGCTTGTTGTTCACTGCACATCTCCTTTCTGCCTGGGCCTTCAAATCCTGCCCTGTTAGCTGCTGATTTTCTGGACTGCTTTAGTTTTTTTATTCCTCACTGGGTTCTCACTGTTGTGGTCTTATGTTGGACCCTACCTATTTGGTCACTCCGCTTCTGGTTTGATTACCCTCTTAGATTATCAGTCTTCCATTTAGGCACCAGTATTCTTTGTAAGATAGAAATGAATAGATTAACTTCATAGGTGTGCCATACACCTTTGCTGCATGACCTGAATTTCCCCAATTTTCCCCCCTTCCTGGGTACCAGCTTACCTTGAGATCTCCAGGGCATGTTCAGCTCCTTTGTGCTGTGCATATACTACTTTACAGACAGCTTGTATCACAAACTTTTTGTCAGCTAAAAATTCAGCTCAACTGTTAAAACCTTTAAATCTGCTTGAACTGGTCTCATGTAAATGATCTTCTTTTTTCCTGTTAGTACATGCTGGTCTTTGAGGGCAGGCATCATTTGCTGTTGTCCTTTTTACCCCCAGTCACTTGGTATATAGTAAACATTGAAGTCCTTTGTTAAATCAGTATTTGTATTATGAGTAAACTCACCTGCATGTGAGTTTGTTGTGTGTTACTCATTAGGATTGAGTTTGATAAAATTAAGGATACCTTGTTTGTTTTTTTTCTTCATTACAATGCTGCCCTATAGTTGCAAGCTCATATACATGAATGCTTCTTTGTTCCCCCTCAGGGCTGTGGTGTTTGTTGTGGATAGTGCAGCATTCCAGCGAGAGCTGAAAGATGTGGCTGAGTTTCTGTATCAAGTCCTCATTGACAGTATGAGTTTGAAGAACACACCATCATTCTTAATTGCCTGCAATAAGCAAGGTGCCATCATGTTTTCTGAAAATACTAATTGAGATGGGGGGGTAGGTGGATTGTACTAAGAATTTATATAGTTATCTACAGTTGTTATTATTGAAGATGAGATAATTGTTTTTATTTTGAAGACTTTTAAATCTTAAAATTTATTGATACTCATGCATTTTCATTAGTCTTCTTACCAAGCTAGTCTAAGAATGACATAGTGATCATAAATTTTTCTTTGATAGTTTTTTTTTAATTATAAGTCGTTTTACTTTACTAATTAAGTTCATCAAATTGGCAGTATGCTATGTTAGACAAAAAACATGGAGTGATAGGGTAAAGTCTCCTTTCAAGCAAGTTTTACCATCTAGCACATTCCATCAAAGGGAGTTTGTGAAAGTTGTTTTCTTCAAACTGATTACCATTAAAAACTTTTTAGTCACACCCAATAAAACTAGGCTTCAGTGTCATTACCTCTAAAATAAGATAATTAGATGAGTTGGTCTCCACAGGTCTCTTTCAGATTCATGTTGGAATTTTAGAATCGTTTTATGAAAGAGCTCAAGGCATTTCTCAGATGTGATCAGGTAACGCCTAATCAGGACTGCAGTCTTAAGAACATAGCTGACCTTCTCTTTAGTTTATCCTATTCAGTATAAGAAGTATTGTTTACTCAGCTTCTGCAGCGTGTCATACCAGCACTTGTTTCATATTCATTCCTCACTTGAGATTGTAACATACTATCTTAGTATCAGCTAGAAATAGGTTCAGTTTCTTCTAGGGAAGGTATGGGACTGTTAGAGTGAAGTCTTTTGTTAAAAATCACAAAGCTGGTAGCTTTTCTTTTTGTTATACTAGATGAATTTCTGTATGTTGACTCTAAATATCTGTAAAGTATAAAATGCTTTTGTAAGAGCTAAAGTCAATTTTAGGGTCACCAGCTTAGTATATTTTAAGCATTACATTAGACATAGCCATATGTATAAATACAAAGTTTACTTTGATAGTGAAGCTACTAGTGATCAAAAAGCTCTTTTTGAAAAAAGGGAAAAGAAATTTATTAGTTTAATAGGAATTTTCTGTATGAAGGTGAGAAATCTTGAAAAATGACTTTCTGATTTGACTTACATGTGTTTATTTCTTTATAGATATTGCAATGGCAAAATCAGCAAAGTTAATTCAGCAGCAGCTTGAGAAAGAACTGTAAGTATGAATAAGTTTTATTGGTTAATTATACATCCTAACACTTAGGAAATTTGAATACTGCTTAAGGTCTTTGGTTTTGTATGGTTATCATGATTAACCAGAAGATTAGTGTGAAGTACACTTGTTAAATAGTTGATAAAAGGATTAGCATAAATATAAAAAGCATTGATGGTATAACTATAGATGTTTTTTAATTTTCTTAGAAAGAAGATCTCAGATTTTTAGAGACCATTGTTGCAGTTGTTTTTACCACTATTAGTCGCTCATTTATAGTAGATGTGAAAGAATTTAGAAAATTAAAAATTTGAAAACCAGGGAAAATTGTTGTTGACAGAACCCTTGGAAAGAAAATAAAAGCTTATGATACTTTTCAAGTTACACGGCAGTATTATTTAGCTTGATTTTAGAATTAACTCTTTGTAAATTAAGAGAAAGATTTTGATAGATTTGATTCTATATTCTTTAACTTTTTAATTTGTAAATAGAAAAGTTAACCATTCAGTCAGATTTATCAAGACATGTTTAACCCCACTATTGAGATATAGTTGGTATATAAAAAGCTATATATATTTAATGTAAAAGTTCAGTGCATTTGTTAAGTACACACTCATTAAACCATTTCATCAAATCTGTAAATATATTCAATCTCCCAACATTCTCCTGCACCTTTATTACTTGTGTGTGTATATGTGCTTGTGATAAGAACACTTAATATCCATCCTATTAGCAAAATTTATTTTTTTTAATTTCTTTTTTTATTAATCATTTTGTTGTTTACATGTTTATGTATGAGTATATATGTGTACACATACATATATATATATATATATATGGTGATAAGGTGGTGGGAGAACCCTAGGGAATGATGTAATATATTTTTTATATATATACAGCTACACATACATATACAGATGTAATAATATATACGTATATAATACATATATAATAAATATACACACATATACATATATATTACATCATTGCATTCCTCAGGGTTCTCCCACCACCTTATCACCTGTGAATCTTCATCTTGATCTTCTTGTGCTCTTCCCTTTCCTGATTTCTCCTCCTACCTCCCTGTCCCTAGCTGCTTGCCCCAGTTCACTTATTTTGACTTTTTCTTGGCCTTTTGTTTGTTATTGCTATGTCCCATCTATAGGGAAGCCATATGGTTTCTGTCTTTTTCTTTCTTATTTCTGCTATTAGCAAAATTTAAATATACAGTGCAGTGTAGTTAGCTTTCTAGCACTTATTTGCATAACTTAATTGACCATCATCTAATCTCACCACCACCCCACTCCCCCCAGTCCCATAACACACCAGCCCTCATAACTACCAATGTACTCTGTGCTTGTTTTAGGTTCCACACATAAATGAGATCATAAATGTTTTGCTGTGTCTTTTGTTTTGTTTTGCATAATGTACTCTAGGACCAGCCATGTGGTTGCAAAATTCCAAGAGCTCCTTCATGGCTGAATAACATTCCATTACATGTATGTTCTGTATTGTCTTTATCCATTCATCCTCCATTGGACATTTAGATTACTTCCACATATTGCCTCTTATGAATAATGCTGCAGTGAACATGGTTGTGCAGGTACCTCCTTGAGACCTGATTTCGATTCTTTTGGGAAAATACCCAGAAGTAAAATCGCTGAGTCTTACGGTGATAATTGAGGACTCTTCCTGCTGTTTTCCATACTGACTATATGAACTTAAGTTGCCACTGTATAAGGTACCAGTTTTTCCCATCTGTGTCTATCTTTCCCAAGTGTGTCTCTTTTACTTTCATACTACTATGCTCACAGTGCTACACTTCTGACACTACCAGTCACCAGAATTGTAAAATTTCCCCTCTACAGCAAGCAATTCTTTGTGACGCTGGCTTGGTGTTATATGGTTTTAACTCAGTTTTTGACACCTGGAGTACCATTATGTCCCACAGACTAAGTGCACAGTCCCAGGGGACTGCTTCCTCTTCCACATGGTAATCACAAATAGTAGGTCTTCATGTTACCCATAACTTTTGTCCAACCTGGCTACTAACTGGAGGTTAATTTGCTAAATCAGCTCACAGAATTTGGTAACACTTCTTAGGTTTCCCAGTTTACTGATCAGCGTGATAAAGGATACACATGAATGAATGGGTAGATGAAGAGATGCATAGGCTCTGAGAGAGTCCTAGGTGCAGGAATTCTGTCACCATAAGAGTTGGGGTGCTTTGCCCTCTCAATATGTGGATGTGTCCACCAGCCTGGCAGCTCTCTGAACTCTGTACTATTGGGATCTTTCAGTAGGCAGGATTGTAGGCAGGCAATAAGGCCTACATCAGCTCATAGCTCATCAGTTCTTCATCAGCTCATAGCACTAAAGTTTCAAAGTTCAAGTTGTTATTTAACTATCTTACATGTAAAGGAATATATATACTACTTTAAGGAACACTAACATGAATAACATGAATGCTATGGATCTATCACCTTACTTAGAAGGCCCTATGTGCTTCTCACCCAAATTTTTTTCTCTCTGATTCTCTCAGATAATATCTTAAATTTTTTTAGTAATTTCAGATATCTTAAATTGCTAAAGACACTTTGTGTGTATACTTCTAAACAGAGTGTTTCATTTTTTTATGTGGGTTCTTTACTGATATTCCTGCCACCTCTTCATATCAAGAAATGTTTTATTTTGTAAAAAAGCAGATTGCCAGCATCGCTTCTGCACTCTTTGTTAGGTCCAGCAGGTGGCAGTAAGGGAACTTAAAATGAAGATTTGGTGATTCCACAGGTTAAGGAATATTCATTGGGCCCAGATTGGCTTAGAGAATCCGGAATTGTGGATGTCTAAGCTCTATATGCAAATAGACTCAAATACAAATATAAGCACTTAACTTTCAGGAACTTAAGTTTTCATAACGCTTCTAGTGTGTATTTTTAAAATATATTTTAAAATAGCATCATGCAGGGGACCCTACCGGAAGAGGGCACTGGGCTGAAGGATGGTTGTGTGTGACCTGGGTGCATGACTGATACCGTCTTCTGGCTGTGTAAGGCAGGAGCCCTATCTTCCCTCTCTCCCCAAGAGAGTGTCTGTAAAAGCAGAGAACTTAATCACTAATCTAATAGCATGATCAACTGTTTGCTAAGTATTTGAATCAGTGCTGAATTATTGAGAAACCACTGTTTCCTAAAGCCTTTAAGTGCTGTGTAAGAACTAAACTCTGAGCTCTCTGATTGATGTTCCCTTTACATTACAGCAACACTTTACGAGTCACCCGATCTGCTGCGCCCAGCACACTGGACAATTCCAGCACTGCCCCTGCTCAGCTGGGAAAGAAAGGCAAAGAATTTGAATTTTCACAACTACCCCTCAAGGTGGAGTTCCTGGAGTGTAGTGCCAAGGGTGGGAGAGGGGACGCTGGCTCTGCTGACATTCAGGACTTGGAAAAATGGCTGGCTAACATTGCCTGAGGGACAGATCCAAGACATCCAAGACGGCAGATATGGATGTGTATCTGTGTGACTGACAAGACTTGGAGTATTTTACATATAAAAGAATAGGTATTATATAGCCTGGAGTTGGTGAAGAAGGTAAAATGTCATTACAAACATTTCCTTTTTCTAGAAAAATTGTTATTGAAACCAACTTGGACTTTTTTTTTATTCAGTTTTTCTTTTATAATTGGTTACTTTGAACTCATGTATCTTCCTTTTGTGGAAGTATATGTAATGTCCCTTTAATATGTACAGAATCAAGGTCTCTGATAACAGATGGATGCCATGTAGAAAGGGTGTCATCATGAGAATATGCTTATCACCTGGAAAGTTTTCTTAGCCTACACTTCTGTACGTTGGCCCCTTTCCTAGCAGCAAACCTGCCTGTTTGGAACCAGTTCATTTCCAGTGGTCCTGATGTTCATAGGCAGTACATGATGTCTCCTGGCCTGAAAGGTAAAAAACAGCAAGGCTGTTGACAGTGGGTCTGTCTTCACCAGCTCAGAGACTTATCCATACTCCTGCCTCATGGTACTTAGAGTTCAGAAATAAACTGAACCCTTGGAGTTATTCCCAGGTGATAAACTGTTAAGTACTAACTGCCCAGGTATCATGGTGCTAGTGTGTTCTAGTGGCTACCCTAACTGGGGAGTATGTGGAGATGTGGAAGCTGTCCTGTGTTTCTGGATGGCCTGGGGTTCAGGGGTATCTTTGTGTTTCATTTGTTCAGTTTCCGCTTTATATCCTTAGCTACAGTGCTGTGGAACAAATACAAAATGAAGAAAACCCCTCTTGAGATTTTTGAAGTGCATTATTCTTTTTTTAATTTTAAGTCTGCCTTTTCAAGGTGGTATTCTTTGCCGTCATCTAAACATACAGCTTTTTAAAATTATTAATATAGTAAATAAATCTATGTACTAAATATAATGGTATAGTGAGTATAAATGGGAGCATATTAGGATTCAGTCTAACTCAGGTTGCCAAGACCTAAAGATTGCAGTGTACATAGAAACAGACTCTGTCGCTGTTTCACACATTCAGGGACCAGCCCAACTAAAGCTCAAAAGGAGACAGGGTAGTGTAGATGCGCGAGAAGCTAGTCTGAGAACAGTGGGGTGAGAGCCTTAACAGGAGGGGTACAGGTTGCTCTGGTGGTATGTACTAGGGGCACCTGACCTGGTCTTGAGGAATAGGGAGAAAGTACAAGCATGGATGCCAAATTATGGAACCAACCTCGGTGCCCTTCAACAGATGACTGGGTAGAAATATGAGCATATATTCAATGAAATATTACACAGCTGTGAAGAAAGATAAGTGCCATTTGGCACAAAATGTTTGGACCTTGTGGTGATATAATGAAATCAGCCAGCCAAAATTGAAAGGTTTTGGGTACTTTCACTTGAATATAATACCCCAGAACACTCAGATGCAAACAACAGAAAAAAACTTTGAAGTTGGCAAAAGAAAAGATAATAGTTACTAGAGGAAAGGAGAAAAGGGTGGAAGGGATGGGGCACAGAGGCAGGTGGGGTATGGAGGTAACTAAAAACTACAGGTCTACAAGAAAGTAATAAATAAAAACATGGGGTTGAGAATGCTCCAGTGCATATGACCCAATCTGCCCCCTTCCTCAGCCTGCCCCTTCCCACGTTCTGTAGCAGTCTTCCTGCTGATACATGAAGTAAACGGAAGCCCAAACACATTAGACCTTGGTGCTAGTGGAGTTCTTATTCCAAAACCTCATTGTTGCTAGTGTTCTGTCCTTTCTGCTGTTTCTTGTCCTTTCCTTACTAGCAAACTAGTAACTTAAAACAGCGGAACCAAAAATGACACAGGAAATATGATAGTGCGACTGTCACATATGCTGACACATAAAAGTCAGCTGACGTTCCTATGAAAGAGGCATGTGTTCTCTCAATCTTTTCTGCTGTTCTGATGGACAAAGTATACTTTATTAGAGGAAGCAGTACACCAAGATAGTGACATGAAGGAGGTTACCATGGGGTGACATTTTGAGGTCTAAACATGATCTTTTGAAAAAAGTTATACAGCTGGACATGGGTGGCACATGCCTGTAAGCAACCAGCCTATGGAGTGTGGCTGGGACTGGGGATCACGGTTCGAGTCCTGCCCAGGGCAACACAGCGAGACTTAGTTCCAAAAACATAGCTGGGCATGGTGGCACACACCTGTGATTAAAGCTACCTGGGAAGCTGAGGCTGGGAATTGCTTGAGTGTGGTGCCCCAGGCAATGTGAGCCTGCAGTTTCATAGGCAAAAATAGCAAGACCTAGTCGCAAAAAAAAAAAAAAAAAGTTATAGCTCAGTGATTGTCAGTGGTTAGCGTGCATCAGATAATCTGATACTGAACAGCTGAGGATCTGGCTCCTCCTAAATATTCAAGTCAGTAGCAGATCCGGTGTAGCCTGTGGAATCTGCTTTACATACCCTTTACCAGGCATCAGGAGCTTCTGGGAGCACCCTTAGAGAGGAGCTGGCTGCCAGCTGATGCATATGACTGCATTATCCAAAGGGAGGGCTATAGATCACCATGAGATGCCCTCATGGAGTGCAGCTAGAATGAACACACCCTGAGTAGCCAGTGGGTAAGTGCTGCCCCCTTCTGGATTGAGTAAGGAGCACACTTGCAGGCTGAAGGTGCCTGAGCACTAACCCTGCTGATTTTTGTCCTGCTCTTTCAAAATCCCTTTAAGACTTCCAGTGCCTTGGTAGCCCCTCCCCTGCCTGTCTTCTGGGGTCCGGACAGTTTCCTGGGGTCCTATTTCCTGATAACAGCTGCTGTCAGTAGGGTGTGCCTGAGGCCTATCACTCATTTTTTCCCCACAGCTTGTCTCCCACGTCCCTGGTTCCAGTAGTCCTGTTTTGTGTGAGGTACCCGGCCATGTTCTGTTGACCTGATATTTCAGCCAGCCAGACTCCAGACTTAACACTTTTTTTTTCTTCAGGTTTGAGTTTAGCACATAGTTATAAAAGCTGCAATTGGCGTCCGCCCATTCTCTCACCTGAAGGATATTAGCAGCAATTAAGATGTTTACCTCTTCTATTCCAGCCCTTTGCATATTTAAAGAAAAGTAGTTCCCACACTTGGCTTCTGCACAGTGAAGTAACCCCACTTCCCTTTTCAGCTATAAAACCCTGAACTGTTGATTTCTCACAAGAACCTGGTATGTTCATTCAGAAATACCAAGTGTTGTGCCAAGCCCTGGGGAGGCTCAACGAAGCATAATTCCTGCTTTGTGAAGAATATGGCCACACTCTAAAGTGAAGATGTGCTCTTTCAATGTGGCTGTCCGCTCCCAAACTCATTAGCCTGAGTGCCATCATGGCTGCGCTGAACCCAAGCGCTTTGTGGATCCCAAGGTCAACTACCTCACTCCCACCATCCCTGTCCATTGTGCCAACTGTGCAGCCCCAACATGGCTGCCCCTTCCAGACCCCCCTGGGATTCTGGTGTTCCCCTGTGGTCCTGCTGTGGATAATGCAAATGGTGTTTTGTTGACTTCAGATGGTTTTGTTTCAGCTGAAGTGTAAGTTTTTAATCTGGGTTTGGAATAGAAATATTAAAGCTCTTCTCTCCATTGGTCACTGGATGGCAAAAAACAGGGTGATACAGAAAGCCATATTGTCAGGCAAATGAGTTGGTTGGGCTTCTTCCTCATTTGCCTGACAAGCAGTATCCATAGTACTGTGCCCTCCCCATGATTGTGCATGTCTGGGCCCAGTGGGGGTGTGAATGTGTGAGCGTGTATACCTTGGCCTGGTGGTGAGAGGAAATGGAAAGCTGGCATCGACCTGCGTTGAGAAAGCACAGGGGAGGGCACAAGAACACTAGAGAAAAATGAAAAGAAAAGATTCCTGGGGGTTTGGGGGACTCATCTGCCTCCTAGCCCCCACAGCCCTGGCCCTGGCCCTACCCCCTGCCTGGTATGTCTGTAACAGCTAGAACCAATAAAGAGCCTATTCATATTGGGGTGCCTGTGCACTACAATTGACATCATGAACAGGATGGTTACACAACAGGGGCTCACCTCCCTCTCAGCCCTGAAGCTCTCACCCTGGCCCTGATAACTGGCACCGTAACTGGAGTTACGAATCAGCTGATTACACCACACAACTCAAACAACACTTCGAGGCCACAGTGGGAACAGAACATTCACCTCAACTCTAATATTTAATCACACGCGGACAATCCCAAGTGTTTTCCTCATCTGGCTGCAAGACAAGCACAGGTGTTAATGCCACACTCATTCCCCTTCGCTGTCGTACATCAGACTGCCCTGAATACAATAATGCTGGGAATCACTGGTTTCCCTTGATCAGCTTTAATCTGCTCCACACAAACATCTGTACTTTGGCTCTCTGGCCTCTGCTCCTTGACATCCCTTTATCCCCTCTGCTTTGCATCTTACAATTTATAAAATTAATACATTTTGCAACAAGCCTTATCAAAAAGTAAAGCTTTTCTGTCCCTTCGAATCAGAATGGTGTCCTTGTCGTAGTGACTAGAAGGTGTTCAAGAACCTTTAAAGGGGAAAGATAGTGACATTGAAACTGAAGAATGAGACTGGTGAACTGGGCCTGTTGCTGGACGTGAGGATCCAGAGAGCAATCCTGGGAGTGGAACAGCAGGGGTCTCAAGTGCTCTCAGGAGTTGAGCTTCACCAGGTTTGGTGACCAGGCTTTCAGGCAGCACTGATGTATTTGAGCTATCAGTGCATCATCAAAGTCTAGTTGCTGATTGATCTCAAACCACTATCCAGAGCCTCCTAACCAGTCACACATGTAAGGGATCCTAGGCTTGGGACCCCTGCCTCTCTGTTTCTTCATTCTCCTCCGTGTTCCCGCTTTCAGGACCATTCCCCAGATCCTCGGTTCTGACAACACTGGCCTACTTCACAGGTCAAGGATCCCCAGCATTTCCAGGCTATGGCAATTCTGGGCACGGTCTTGGCGTCTGTGTCTTCTTTGGATTGGTCCTATGACTCTCCTGGAGTCAGGGCATCTTTTAGTCTATATGACCAAGGCTCCTCTCTGGGAGCCATGTAACTGGTGTGGGGCGAAGCTGGGAGTGCTAGGGGCAGCTTGGTGTCCCCAGGGAAATGATTAGGACTCACCTGAAATTCCTGCCTTTACATGGCTTTCTAGAATTCACCAGAAAGGAGAGATCAGTCTCTGCACCCGCCCTTTATCACAACGGGCCATGTTAAGTGGAGGGGAATGATGAAGATACTGCATACAGGAGTCTCAGTTGTGCTCTCTCCATCATGGAGACTAGGGAGATGATTGGATTTAATGTCTTTGGTATGCCCTACTTCTCCTGAATAGGGGGGCCCAGGTAAGGAGGAGGAAGAAATAAAGGGCTTTGGGTGGTGAACATGCACCCAAACTGAAAGGGTCTTCATTGAGCATGCTTTTGAGTAAGTCTGTTTTCACATCCCCATATATGATCACAACACTCAGAGACACAAGACAAGAGGCTTACTGTTGAGAATTAGGACAATTTATTGTTTGATCAACATGCTGAGTCTTCCACATTTTACACAGTTTTATGTAAAGTCAATATGGCCGTTTATGCCTGTTGAGCCAGTAAGAGATGGAAATGCCACTCTCTGTGTTCCTCACAGTCACTTTCGGGGGATGGGTGAGGGGCAGTGAGGGAAGAGTTAACACACCACATGGTACAGACTGACCTTCAGTGTATAGAGGATTCCCACTGGAAGTAACCATCCAAATGCCACTGCAAGGTTTTCTTCATATGCCCTGCCCTGCCAGGGGTGTCAGCCACACAGTCTGAAGCCCAAGGACTTTTACACAATGAGAGACCAAGGTTTTAGAACACCTCAAGAATTCATTTGCAACAAACTCTAAGGGTGTCCAGGTCTGTGTGGGCCCCAAGATGATCAGAATAAACTTGGGGCTAGGCTCATTTGTGCAGTTAGAGGAACCTGAAATGACATGGATTCTCTGCCAGCTCACTCAGAAACACTGGCAAGAATTACATCCTAGCCAGAGAAAAGATATTTGAGGGATCATTGTGCACTGCAGTCTTTTTTTGTGCAAGTGCACAGTCACTGTACACACAGATAGGCCAATGGATGAAGAACGGAAACATCTTGGTTTTGACTTGCAGGGTGATCATAAGCAATTCTTCCTTCTCTGCCTTAGCGTTGCCGCCTGTGAAACAGGAAGGATTATGAGACCGCTACCTCACTGTGTAGCCAGCTGACTGACAATGCCTCACTTTCAAGGGGGAGAGGTAGTTTGGGCATGCAACCCCTCTTGGTTGGTGCACACATACTTCTGTTCAGCTGCCCCTCACATGGTTCAGACATGGCTCACATCCCTCAACTCCCTGTTCTCAACTGACATCCTCACCTCCCTTCCACCTGGTGAAGCAATGAGGCTGCTTTGTCTGCAGGACACCGAAGCCAGCGGTGCCATTATCACACCCGGTACTAGAGAGCAGCAGCTCCCAGCACTGGCTGACCACCAGGAGGATGGAGATGTTTGCAGCCTTAGCTACCACCACTTCAAACCTCCTTTCTGTTGCCTGAGACACTTAATTGAACCGGCCATTGCTCCTCAGATCTGGGAATATTACAGAATGATTGAGGGTGCCCACAGGAAGAGAGTGGTAATAATAGTGACAGCAAAGAGGCCTCCAACCAAAATCTAGCCAAAAAAGGTTTGCTTGAAAGCACCAAGCATGCTAGCCTCGGTCTACACACCTGTAGTTTCAGCACTCAACACACCCATGTCGCACCTTCTTTCTGACATGTATGCTTCCCATAAACACACCCTGATTTTTCTTAGACTCAATTTTTCTGATGCCTGAAAAAGAAAAACTTGACTGACAGGTTTTCCTTGTTGATCTCTCCCCCAAAAGAAAGCCAAAGGATGACCTTGTTCATCTCCCAGCTCTAAGCTAGTCTTGGGGAAGACTGAACTACTGACTACAAGATTGTTTCCTAACAGGATTTCTCCGTATGCCCTGTGCTAGCCCACATGGATTTGGGAAAGCTATAATACTCTCACTGGGGATATCAAGGCAATTTCATGACATTGTCTTTACGGGAAAGAGATCGTTTCATTATAGAACCTTAAATCTGAGCCAAGACCCTAGCTGTGAGCAAGAGGACAGTGGTGGCACCTGCTTAAAAGGACAACTGAGGAACAAATGCACTTTGTGCAAGAGGGCTGGTTGTCTTGAGAAGCCCCAGGAAAGGAGGGGTGGCAATCAGGTTTGTGGGAAGGAGGGGCATGGCTTGGCAAGGCATGGCACACTAAGATGGGAGCACAAGAGAAGGCAACTGCCCTCACCGTTAGAGGCCCACAGGTTGGGGAGAGGCTGGGCTTGAGAGAGGATATTGTGATACTGTGTACGTGCAAGGAAAGGCAGGGCTCACTGATGCCTTTTCAAGCCAAGTGATTCTATGTCTCTTACTGCTCCTCAAGGCAGTGATGGGAAAAAAAAAATTCATGGTGCCTTAGATATGTGTGCACATAAAAAGGGAACTGAGTTTCTATTTTTTTTTAAACAGGACTATTATAAGAAAAATTACTCTTTTTACCAAGAAAATAAAAATCCAGCATACATTTGTTCACTGCAGACCCCTGTAAATGGGACCTTCCCAGCAGCCACAATCAATGGCCATCGTTCCCAATCAGGCCAGATACTGTGACATGGACTCCTGTAAATTCTTGCAAAGTAAGCACTCTTTCAACAAGCACCACTGGGGGTGTGGGGGGTGGGGGTGCCATGTGGGAGGACCCTGGCCCGTGTGGGCATGTACACCCGTGCATATAAGTACATAGGAAATGGTGCATGTATTCTCTTGGGCAATTTTTGCCTGCAGTTGAACACACCTATGCATTATTTTATTGATGGCTAGACAATCACAAATTTGACAATATTAAGTAATTCTTATTTCAACATGTTGCAGTACTTTTGAATTTCCCAAAACTGTTATCACAATGCAAGTTCCAACTTGAGAGCAGGAAAAGCAAGAATATACATCGAGCACATTTATCTTTGTGTGAATGTGTTTGTGGAAAGTGTATACACAAGTCTATCTCTATATATAAGTATGTACACACATATAAAAACTAAACACATGACACTGGAATTATGTTCGTACATTAGTCTTTGCCTTCCAGAAAAGCCCAACAGGAATCCTGCTGCTTCTTTTCTTTACCTGAAAATAAATTCCTCAGACATACAGTCATACTGTCTCCTTAGCCAAAAGCATGTGACAGGACCAGAGGATAAAGAGCAGTAAGTCCTGCCAGGTTTCTCTGCACTCACTGATTGCCATTTTGGACTAGTTTCTGAAAAGCTGCAAAATTCATTGCAATTTGGAGCCTTGCTTTTTGGAGGAATCCTCTTCCCCTGGTGATCAGCAAGCCCATCTATGACATGCCCAACAGTAGGCTGGGGAAAAGCCAATGCCACCCTGAGCAGCAGAGTTGTTTCTGCCCAGCATAGCTGCCCACTGCCTACTCTGTGCAGACCCACGCTCGGTGAGTATGGGTGCTTTTGGAAAGTTAGCCCAGTGGGTTTCATCATTTAGTGAGAAAAGAGAATTCTCTTCAGCGATTTTACATGTCTTCAGGACTGAGTGCTTCTCAGAAATGAGTCCAAAATGGCAAGGATGGCTTTCTCTGGGCAACATTCTGGAGACCTCCACCTTAGCCCTCCCCTCAGGTAGCTACAGTGCCACTACAGCATCCACAAAGGTAAGTGCACGAAGATTTCCATTGCACTGTGCCACTGGGTGACCATATGGTCACAGCTGGCTTTTCCAGAGCAGCACTCAGCTGGGTAGCAATTGAGGATTTGAAGACATGCATCTTACGGGTGGAGGTCTACAGAAAACGCTCCCTTGGCCAATCACAAGTGACTACTTCTATGTCCCAGGAGGAGCGCTTCAAAGACCACAAGTTGAGTTTCTCTTTGCCCTTCCATTAGAGGTTTGACCCCGATACATGTGTGGATTGCTGGGCAGGTTGGTGAAAACATTCTGAGAACATCACTTGGTGCCCACGTCTATAACCAGCACATCTATAGCCTATGGTCGCCAACAGCACCCCGTTCTTCCAGTGCCCTCTTGCTCTGACAGGCAGGCAGGCTACTGGGAACACAAGTGTCCTCACCTGCTCCAGGGCTTTTCAGGGAGGAGAAAGGAGAGGCAGAAGTCATTCCATGGGCCTGCTGCAGGGCTTCCTGCATTCTGCAGGGCCTGAACTTCAGCCCAGAGTCAGGGCTGATGTTCCATTCTGGCCACAGAAGGACAGAGTCATTGCTGCCTCTTCAGAGGCTGCTTTGTTTGATCAGTATTTGATTTAGCTAGGTAGGGCCTGTGTAGACCCAAAATTGGAGCCTAATTCAATGCCCAGTTAGCTAATTTTAACTTGGGCAGGGGACGAGAGGAGGGCAGAGGTGTGAACAGTTCCACGAGGACAGGAAGGAGGAGGTGTGTGGAAAGGTTCTCTATAAGTTTACAAATATACAAAAACAAAAAAAGCACATTTTTCAAATAAAAATGACTACATTTTTATCTGGCAAAAAGTAGTATACACATGATTTAAATTTTTTTTTAAATTTTAACAGTTTTTGGCAATCTTAATAAAGTACAATATATTACAACCAAACCAAAAAATAGTTGTTTAAGTAACAGCTGTTAAGAGTGACATGATCCCTGATGCCCAGCCTCCCTCCCCACCCCACCCTACTCCTAGAGACAGAGAGAAAAGAAAAATCCTCCCATCTTGATGATGTATCTCCCACCCCCCTTTAGGAAGCTAACCAATAGGAAGCAACACAACAAGCGAGTGGTGTCAGAGGAAGCCGGAGGTGAGGCTGCATTAGCAGGAGCAACCACCCTCACTGGCTGGTGGCTCCTGGGGTTTGTCCAGCTTGATGTCGATCACTGCAGGGGCTGGGCTAAGGAAGATGACCCTTGTGAAGATGTGGCCCGGGACTTCCAACAGTGTACCTTCAGCTGCCCTGCACAGCACTACTCTTTCCCTGCCCCACTCCCCTGCACTCTGTGCTGCTGCAAATAGCCAGGGATTCTACCCTTTGCCAACCCTGGGGAGGAAAAAAACTGAGTGCTAGACCCTATTCCTCCCACATGCCTTCACCACTGTGCCTGAAGCAAAGCCTGTCCTGGGCTAAGGGCTGATCATCTGAAAACACTGGGCAGTCCCTTTCTCAGAAGTCTTTCTGGTAACTGGTGCCGGAATGCTGGTTCTCCACCTTGGCCTTGGCATCTGTCAGTCCCACCCCAAAGTGCCTGGAAGACAGAGGATCCATGGGCTAGGAGTGGGTCCCACTGCCTGAAGCACAGGGCTACCTGGCCGAGCTGGCAGCAGCAGTACTGAATCCTCAAGGGTGCTCTGGCTGGAGTATGTTCCTTACTCCCCAAGAAAGCTGCTATAAGAAGCCACATTTGTGGGGAAAAGGCCCCAGCACAACCCTTTCTCCGTCCTTCCCAGAGAGGCAGGAGAAACATCCATCAGAACCAAGCACACAGCTAAGGCCTCTGCACTTGCCAAACTGGAAATGATGACAAATTCTGACCATGGGACAGGGTCGGAGAACTGCTATCCGAGCTGGGCTTCAGGCCACTGGGGTGGGGGTATGGGTGGGTTAAAGAAAACCCCATCAGGGGACCTAGTGCTGGCATCCTATGGATGGTTTGGGAGCCTCTATTTGAGACTGAGGGAGTCTTTCATTTGTACAGGCTTCTCTTGGAGATGACACTGGCCCTTCTTGCCACTTCTTGATTGCTTATTGATTGCTTATGGCATGACTTGAGTGAGAGTTACCTCTGACTTCTTCTCCCACCCCTGCCCATACCCTGGTTTTCTTAATGTGTACTTGTACACATGAATGCATGTACATTTTATACACATACATGTGTATGTGCTGGTGTTTCCATAATGTGACAAAGTATACATAAACAAGTAAACAGATAATAGACAGCTGCTTTCTTTCCCATGGGTAAGTCAAATTAGCTCTCTGAATCCCAATTTCAGCCTGAGGTTTCAGTGGATAGAGAGCAGTGGGGAGCTTGGGTGCTGTTCAGGGTTGGACATGGCAGAAGGATGTGTTGGAGACCCTCCTTGAGATCTGTCTCTGAATAGGCTGAGCCATACTGACAGCCAAGTTCAGTGTACAGAGGCCTTCCCTTCATCCCTGTAAATCAGAGCAATACTTACCATAAAGGAGGGCAAGGTTCCTACATCTCACACATCACCCTGTGCAGACTGCTTGGGTCCCCACACTGCTTTGGAAGGAGAAGCCAAGAGGTAGCCCTGGATGGGGCTTACAGACCATCCAGCCTCATCCCAGGGCAAAGGGGACCCCACCTGCATCTACCAGCTGGGAAGGTGGGGTCTGAACCAGTTGAGAGAGTAGCCTGCTGAACTAAAATATGAAGTGAATGAACTGATGGTAAAACAGCTCCTCTAGTACACCTTTCACTCCTATGGAACAAAAAAAGGATACTCCCTTCTTTGCTTTTCTCCTGGACATTCTCCATTCCAGGCAGAGCCGAAGCCACACGTCGGAAGAGCTGGAAAAAGGGGGAGATACAACATGAGCCCCACCTCCCCTCACTGCTGCCCTGTCTCTGCTCTCAGACCTCTTCTCAAGCTGGCCTGCAGCCTCATTCTCCTGTCTGTCACATTGCCTGTGGCCTGAGGGCAGGGAATGACCAATGTCCCTCCAGTTCACTCTAGCCCCTCACCCAGGCAGACTGGCCATGGGTGATGAGTCACAGAGGCCACGGGGGATCTATCCCAGTGCAGAAAAGATCTAGAGCCCACGACAAATCCACAGGTCAACTTCTGTCCCACTTTTCATGTGGTGAACCGACTTCTCACTTTCCCTTGAGACACTTTTTTCCCTTCCCTCAGTTTTTGGGGAGGCCTGCAAGACCACAAGGCATCAAAGCAAACAGGGTCTCACAGTCACAGCAGAGAGACTTTCCTGAGGAAATCAGGAAGGCAGGAGTGTGAATGTGATGCTCTGGGTGGAAGTGTGATGTGGATACTCTGCGTAGAAGTGTGTGTGTGTGATGTATTTGTGGCTTCGTGATGTCTGTTTGTGTGAACTTGTGGGAAAGTAATATGAGTATGTGATGTGCATATGTGGGGCTTCTGTGCATTTAAGTCTGATGGTGTGCTGTGGATACTCTGCATAGAAGTGTGTGTGATGTATTTGTGGCTACGTGATGTCTGTTTGTGTGAACTTGTGGGAAAGTAATATGAGTATGTGATGTGCATATGTGGGGCTTCTGTGCATTTAAGTCTGATGGTGTGCATGAGGAGAACTCTGTGTATGGGGTAGCACATGCACAATGGGACAGAGATGCACAGGAGGATAGCTGGGGTGCTGTAAGACAGGGAACCTAGCAGGTGACAAGTACAGGCAGAAGTAGAAGACACCAGAAGATCCTGAACATGCCTCTCTCTCCAAACATCAAATGCAGAAGCTCTATGGGCTCTGGGATTCTAACTCTTCCACTCTGAGCTCTCTAAGGACAGGGTAAATTATATTCATTTTCTTACCCCAGAGTCCATTTCTTCAGAGCATCTGGGTTGGGTTGTAGGCACCAAAGGAGTTGGGGGAGGGAGGATTGTGTGGGAAACTGCTGGTGGGCCCAGGAGCCCATGAAGCACTACAGTGTAGCTCAGGAACAGGACAGGCAGAGTGGCAGAGGGTACATCACCCGATCTCCTCATAAGCTCTCCTCCATGGCCTTGGTCCCGGGGACTCTAGAATGCCTGTCTAAAAAGTTACCACCTCTGCCAATGACCAACCTGCCAATTAAAAGCAAGCTGCTTGGATCACATGGGCAGACTCATGTTTAGAACCCATGAGACTGCATGGCATGAAGTCTTCTCTACAATACATGGGGTTGGAACTGACCACATTTAACACCTGCTTAGACTATCGCTAAGCTTCTAGAACATTCTAGGAAGGGCAGCATTAGTGTCTCCCTGATGCCAACCACAGACGCAGAGGCCTCCTGCCCTGTGTTGGCCTGGAGCTGTATCCTGGTAGCCCTGACTTCCATCAGTACTGCACAGAGCAGCAGCTCAGCACCTATGACCCCTTCAGGAAGCCCTGGCAACCCTAGTCTTACACAGAAAGGTGGGAGAGGACTAGAGAGAGAAAAGAGCTGAGGACAATCGATCAGAAAAGGTAGGAGACTGTGTCCTGGGAGCTTTGGGGCTTCCCATTCCATCTCTTCCAGCAACTCTGTCACCTTCCCCACCGCCAACAGCACTACCCAAGTGGGGTGAGCATCACTGTATCCAGCCAGTGGCTGTAGAGACAGCTTGTTTAGCATTCCCAGGTCCACTGGGTTAAAGGGCAGAAGTGATCCCTAGAGTAGTCATGCTCCTCACTCAACATCTCCCCATCTCACAGGTACCTATCCTCCACCATGCCTGGAGCACCCTCCTGCCTCGTCATCTCTTCAAGCCCTCTCTTCCTTGAAAACAGGAGTTCCTAAGCTTTTTGAACCAAAGTCCTCTTTGGCAGCCTGGTAAAACTCCTTTAAAAGTGTAAAATCACTTATATTAGTGTATAAGGAAAACCACTTAGTAATAAACTTCTAAAATCTTTAAAGATACAAATTTATGCCCAAAGCAGCATTCCTTATAAACATATTAAACAGCAAAAGCTAGCAGGGGTCTAATAAGCACTGAGACACTGAGTATCTATGCACATAAATTGCAAGATGACCACAAGACTGGTCAGTGAGGAGAAAACCACTGTGGTCTCTACTGTGCCATTGCCACCACTACTACTGTGGAGTCTGGCCATTGACAGGGAGCAAAGGTAAAGGGACAGTGTTTCTCTAACCCAAGTCCATGAACTGGTTGGGGATTCATGGAGACCTTCTCTCCTCCTGTGTTTGAAGGCTGAGCCCCAACTCCACATACCCCTCTATGGGGTATTTCGATTTGATAGGCCCCTGCACTGTGAGTCCCAACTGCATCATAGTGTTTTCTTTCCTCTAAGCCTGACTGGTCCTCCACAGCCCTAAGTACTTGCAGGTTCAAAGCACAAATCCCAAAAAAATGCTGATTGGATTTACTCCCCTGAAACCTCATTCCAAGTGAGGTGAGATGCTAGGGAAACACAGCTTCTCTTGGCCATCTGCAAGCTGGTGGCTGGACATGCACAGTGTTAGGGGGATGCATGACATGCTGATATGTGATGGCCAGGGATGACATTCTCCTGCCACCCCTTCACAATGACTGTTCCTTCCCTCTTACATGCTTACTGTGTCTGGTTAACCTGTTCCCCATGATGAGTGTACCTCAGTGCTCAGGCTGGTTAACCCTAACCTAGTTACCAGCTCCTGGGGGCAAGGCAGGGCCAAGCTGTGGCTGGCCACCTGGACTCATGGCTGAAGGAGACTGGGGCTAAGCCCCAAGTGGTCTTACCTGCTTCACATTGTAGCCAGTCTTTGCACTGGTCTCAATGAACATGACACTCAGTTCTTTGGCACGCTGCTCTCCCTCTTCAATGGTTATCTGCCTAGAGGTAAGGGGAAAGGGGAAAGTCAGTTTAGCACAGAAGCAGCTCCTGGAGGAGGCAGAGGGAACATGGGGGGGGGGCACCGGCCCCTCAGTTAACCCTGAAAACAGGGCTCTCTCTGATCCCTGAGATCCATTGGAGGAGTGAGGGGCCTCCGAGCACACCAGTCTTTTCCCTACTCCTTCCAGTTTGGCAGCAGCAGTCAGGCTGCCCAATCACTGCCTTTCCCAGTAGTTACCATGGCCTAAGCCTAAGCTGTAAAACACTGTGAGTCAAATAAAGCCTCCTCTTTGGAGGCCGTATCAGCCCCATTTTCCAAATGAGGACACTGTGGTAAAAAGGACCTGCCCCAAGGTCACACAGCCAACTAACAAAGGAGCTTGGATTTGAACCCTGGTTTCCTCACTTCAAGGGTGGGATTCTAATAAAATAGCCTCTATGTCAGCTCATTCCTTCCAAGGTCAGAGTACATTCCTCGAAGCTTATGGTCCTGTTGTTTTATCTAACAAGTCAGGGTCCTGTTAAATGAGTGGACAGATGCAGGTAAGTGGCACATGAGTCAGCCCAAGGCACAGAGGAACAACCTCAAAGCTGTTCTGAAGTGCTTCAGATAGTGGCCCCACTAGATATGGTAACAGACCAGAGCATTCTGCATGTTCACACCTGGGGACCAGAACCCTCACATCCACAATCACACCCGGCATTTCACAGGGATGGAGACACCTCAGGAGCCTGAGGACTGCTCTGTCTGAAGTTGTGCTGTGGTCGTGGTGGGGCCCAGAACAGGCGCCATGGGGCAGGATCAGACTCATCACCCATACATCCCCAGACGCTGTGCAGGAAACACTGCAGGGTGGGGCATGAGCCTAGCTTGCCAGGCCCCAGCACCTCTGCCCTCAAAACTACCTCTTGTCAGCGAGGTCCGTCTTGTTGCCCACCAGCATAATGATCACATCACTGCCCCTCTCTGTCCTGACATCATCGATCCACTTGGAGGTCTGTTGAAAGGAGTTGAGATCTGCGGATAGAAGGTGGGGATAAAATTGGGAGTGTCAGCCACATGGGAGAGGGGCAAACTAGGGGCATGAGCTCAGCAACAGGAAGGTATTGTGTACCCAGGGAGTATGAGCACACAGACCAGTAGATCAAGCCTGCCAGAGGAGGTCCATGTGTATTTCTGGAGCTGCTACTCATGGTCCTGGAGAGAGGGTTGCATTGCTGAGGCCATCTCTGGGGAGGAAAATCACTTATTTGGAAGATCCCAGAAGTACTGATTTGCTACATGGACTAGCAGTTTTAGGGTCCCACCTGATAGCCAGTCCTGACTTTTTTTCATTCTGCTGAAATAAAAAACCCTTCCTAGACAAACATCTAATGTCTTTCTCATTCATTCATTCCCTTCCTGATACTTTTTCTCGGTGCTTTTTTATTTCTCTGATTCTTTTCCCTCCTTCCTCCCCACAACTATCATACCTATATCCCCCTGACCTTTTAACCTCAGAGCTCTCGTGTTTATTTATGCCCACTGGCTTTTGAAAGTATTTTACATCATCAAATTGTCTGTTACATAAATCTATCTGCTTTTATCATTCTATTGGTCCTGCTACACATAAATCTCTCAAGCTCCTTCCATTTTTGTTGAAAATGGATGTATTTCATCCTTTCTTACAGTTGAAAAGTATTCCATAGTGTGATCAAACAATTCATCAATGAACATTTAGGCTGCTTCCATGTCCTAGCTATTGTGAACAGTGCTGTTATGAACCTGTTGAACATAAGGGTTTTTGTGTTGATGGTTTCACATTCTTTGGATCTCTGCCCAAATGTGAGGCTACTGGATGGATATTTCCATTTTCAGATTTTTAAGGTTAATCCAAACTGCTTTCAATAATGGGAACAACAGTTTATATCCCCATGACCAGGATAACAATGCTGTTGTGGGTCTTTCTAATATGTGCCTCTCACTTGGGCATGAGATGGTATTGCCTAGTGATTTAAGCTGTAATTCTTTAATGCAAGTGTTGACAAGCATTTTTTCATATGTCTATTGTCCTTCTGAGTATCTTCATTGATGAACTACCTGTTCATAACTGCTACCCATTTAATAATTGGGTTGTCTGTTTTAATTTTTTTTTATATATCTTAGATACTAATATATCTTAGATAGTAATCCCTTATCAGTTGCATATACGTGACTTATTTTCTCCCATTCAGTAGTGTCTTTTTAATTTCCCTGCATTTTTTTTAACTTTTAAAACGTTTTTATATGGTAAAAAATACTTGAGGTGCTAAAATTGATAATTTTTATTTGTAATTATTTATTACTATTTTACATCTCTTGCAATAGTCACCAAAAACCCTTTATTATTGACATCATAGAATCACTAACATTTTCACCTAGGTTATTTTATTGTTGTAGGTCTTATATGTAAGTCTTTAATCCACTTGGAATTTACTGTTGTGTATGGAGTTTATGAGTGATCTCATTCATCTTCACTCTTTATGTGTGGCTTTCCATTTTCTCCTACCATTACTTATTAAAGAGACTATCCTTTCCCTATCATATGGTCACAGCTGCTTTATCATAGACAAGGTCATGTAATGTATATAGATTTATCTTTCTGCTTTGACTTTGTTCTACTAATCCATGTATCTACCTTTGTGCTAATTCCTTATTGTTTTTAGCATTACCGTTTTTTAGTAAAGTTCCAAATTAAGTAGCATGTTACCTCCAATTCCCTCCTCCTTTTTTTTCAGAGTTGTGTTTTACAATTTGAAGCCTTCTGTAGTTCATACATATTTCAATATTCTTCGTTTAATTTATTTGAAGAACATTGCTACTATCTTTATGGGGACTGCATTAAATTTATGTATCATTTTAGGCAAGATAGGCAGACTCAGAGAAGAGAGTAAGAAATGGGTGTACCAGATCTGGCTGAGCTTGGAAACAGTGCAAGTGGCCTTTCTGAAGATGTTTCTGAGGAGAACCCTCAAGCTTTGCACATTAGAGGAGGAAGGACGCGATGAGAGCCATGAGAGATAGAAGGCCATCTCAGTCTCCTCAGTTCAAAGAGGTGATGCAATTCTTGGGGCAGCAGTCAGACTATGCTCACTGCTCATTAGCCCCCAAGCTCAGGGGAAACACGGTTTCCTTCTGTTCAGCATCAGGCTACTGGGGCCTAGGCCCCTACAGACTCTGTTGCCACCTCCACTCAGGTGTTCAGGAAGCCTGCAATCAGGGGTGGGGAGGACTGTGAGGGAAAAGTGGGCAGGCAGAGTCAGAGGCAGCAGGCTAGGGCAACACTCAGGTGTGTTTCACATACCTGCTGGGACAACTAGGGCTCCGCTTACCTATAGCCTCCCACAAGCTGTGCAGTCACTGACAAGAACAGTTACCTTGGCCAGAAAAGTCATGTTATATGGGAAGTACATCCATGGCTTTCTCAAACCTGGTAAGCCTCCTCTCCCAGGGAGTCCTGTGAGGAGGTGGGATGCCAGTTGATAAAACCCTCGCTACTGGGGCACAATTGGGCCAGGGACCTGGCTATTCATCCACAGATACAGAGAAGTTGCTCCACAGGGGTCTTGCTGGAGTCAGGAAGCGTGCAGAGGACTGGGAAGAAGGCTAGCCTCCTGCACATCTGCTGTTTTCCACACAGGCCTCTGTTCCAATCAAGGCCAGCCTCATGCAAAATGCCTATATCTGCTGCAGGAGGGTGGAAGACAGTGGAGTACATTCAATCCTTCCACACCTGAGCCCAATGCTTCCTGTACTCATATGTGTGCATGTGCGCACACATGCACGCTGCAGCCTGGATTGCAGCCTGGATGGGGTTGCACCCAAGTTCTGGGGCCTAGACAGCACTGGGGTCTGCACTCACTTGTGATGTCATACACCACCACAGCCACGGTGGAGTCACGGATGTAGCTGGGAATCAGGCTGCGGAACCTCTCCTGGCCGGCTGTGTCCCAGAGCTGCAGGCGCACCTGTTGTAGAGTGGCAAGTGGGCAGAAGGTTACTGGGGGGAACAAGATTACACCAGCCTCAGTGGGAGTGAGGGCCAGAGGGAGACACTATGAGACACTGGCACCACCAAAGCCACAGCAAACATGGGTTCTCAGTGGCACCCAGGATGCAGGTGATAAGCCCAAAGGAGCCCTCCCTGTCCCCTCTGGTCTAAAGTTGGGCACTCACTGTACGGTCCTCCAAGTACATGGTTTTTGACAAGAAGTCAATCCCAATGGTTGCCTGTTAGAAAAAAACACAAGAAGGTTAAAACGAAAAGGTCACAGGCAAAGGGGCAAAAGCTCAGTGATCCAGGCAGTGACAGAGCAAGCAAAAGGGGGATGCCCATTGCCAAGCCCAGAGGTGGGGGGTCCTGTTCTGCTGCACTGTTCCTGTGCCCCCAAACCCTGACAGTGAACACTCTCATTCCTCTCAGAGGAAGTGAGTCTGAGCTAAATAAGGATGAAGATAGGTTTTATAGAGACTGATTTCAAAGTGCTTTGGAAAGGGGGTGAAAGAGTTGGCTGGGTGAAGAGACCCCTCCCTCCAGGTTTAAGATCATGAAAAGAAAGCACATTTCCCACACTCCCTAAGTCGGGGCCTCAAAAAGCAGGTCAAGCAGGTACTAAACGTTTCTCCCTGGTTAGCACCTCCTGCCTCCCTCCCTTGAGGACACCCCTCAAGGTTCCCCAAGTCTCTCCCTTGTGCTCTGGAACTCAGACTTCTGGGCCTGAGTAACACTGCCCAGGTAGCAAGGCAGAGCAGGGCACATGCCACTGTGTGGGACGAGAGAGCTGTTGACATTCCCAGGAGCACTGCAGACCACCCAGGGCAGCATTTCACAGGCAAGCTCCACTGGTTCTTTTCTACCCAAACCCACACACTGGAAGTCAACTATCCCCAGCATCAATGTCACATCTGTGCCCCTTTGTCCTGGGACCAAAGGCATCTAGGGAGGCCTACATCAGTCTTGTAGTCAGATGACCCTGACCTGTGGCTTGGGCAGGTGACCCAACTGCACTGGACCTCACCTACACCGAGAGCCTGCATCAGGCTCTAAATGCTGTCAGTGTGACATGGAGATGTTGAGGGCTATCATTAATAACAAAGAAGAGTCAGACACAGTCTGAATGTCCTGAGTACAGTGCGGCATATCCACATGATCAAAACCCTAGCAGTCATTAAGAACTGCATACATGAAAAATATTTAAAGATCTGGGAAAATGGTCACTGAGTGGAATAAAATAGGCTACAAAACACCATTTTTAGCATGATCCTGATTAAATGAAACAAACAACTAAGCATTTTTCTTATTTTCTTAGACAGTAACGTGAAAAGACTCTGTTAAATAAAACCTCAGTCTTGCCAGTGACTGGGTAGTGATGTTATGAATGACTTCCTCAGTCTTCCGTCACTACTCCTTTCTCTATTTTCAACAATGAATAGACAGTAGTTCTAGAAGCAGGAGGAAAGGCACTTTGCAACAAAAATAAAATTTAGAAAACAAATTTAATTGCATGGAAATCTGTGCAGTCACTTCTAATAACAAATATCACAACCAAGAGAAGTAAGTCCAAAGAAGTCAAAAACCCCAGGACAATGGTCCCCAACTGACTGCAAGCAATATACACGTCCAACTCATTCCACGTAGGCATTAAAGTAGCTCCTCAAGGCCAATAACACAAGATGTGTCAAGGATCAGACAATTCCAGAATGTGGGTACTGGACAAATAACTTATACAGCCAATCCCTGGCTTTGGAGATGAAAGATTGCACTGCAGAAATCAAAGGACATGCCTAATGTGACTTTGCCAATGGGTGAGACAGCTGGGAGCTGTCAAGCTAAAATCTTGGTATCTCTTTTTTCCCCCAGTTTTACACACCTTTCCTGCATTGTTTAGCCACTGGGGGATATGTGTGGATTTGACAAGTGGCTTACGGATTTAGTTTTGCTTCTTATTAGACATACTATATCCACTTAACAGTTGTGTTAGAGTGACAGCCTTGTCTTCTGAAAACCCACAGAGAGAGATGTGCAAGCAGGTGGAAATCTCTCAGCTTCACAGTGCTCAGTGGGCTCCCCAGGGAGTGCCAAGCTCCTTCTGTAAAGTGATCTTGAGCTAAAAGCTGGATGTGTAAGCTCAGGATTGGTGGCAGGGGCTGTACCTTTATAGCTGTTTCTCTACATTGATAGGACTTCAGATATGAAGACAGACTCATGAATGTGCCAAATAAAGACTGTATTTCCCAAGTTGCCTTGTCCTGGCTAAACTTTGCTGAGTGGGGCATGAGGATAATGAATGTGTCTTCTGGGAGGAGTCCCTTGTGGAGGCATATGCTCCCTATAGCTGTCCCCTTTCCTGCTGCTTAGAATGAAGACGGGAGTAGTGACCACATCAACCCATCTAGATGGGGTGACAAAGTAGCAGTGACAAATCAACTGGAGGCTGAATTCCCTGATTTGGGGAGCCACCTCAGCAGTCTTGAACTGCTTATATCCAGACTGTTGTGTTGAGAGAACGGAACTTTTTTACTTCCATCACTGTTATCTTGGGCTTAGTGACAACAATACCCTAACTAGTAGAGCAAAGAACCAAAGACAAACATACCCATCAGAGTTAGGCAGCATGAATGTGAGGGTAAAGCTGTTAATGATAATGTGACAATGACAACCTCATTTCTTATGTGTACACAAGGTACTTCTACTTTCAGGGAGGACAAAGAAGTCACCGGTGACACGACAAGGATGGTACCATCTGGGTCAAGTATTGGCAAAGTGCAACCCAGGGACCTCCACAATCATAAGCATCATTTACTGGTAAAACCCACATATTTTATCTTTATTAGCTCTGACAATAGTCTCATTAAATCAACAGTAATGAAGTTACTAAGACTGTAAGAACCCAACTCTTATCTCTCCAGTTCTCTCCCATTTTTATTCCCACTTCCATGCTTCTTCTAAATTAAAGGGATATATGTTCATTTCTCTAGTGTGCAGTCTCTCAGATGTGTTCTGGCCACACTCCCCATCCAATCTGGCCACTGAGTCACTGCAGACCTTCCCACAGATGTGAAGACTGGTACCAAAGCACAGGTGTGGCTTGAGGCCTGGTGTGGCTAAGTTGTCAGCTCTGCTCAAACAACTATATTTCTAGCTCTTGCTTCCAATAATGGCTGAGTAGTTTGTCCCAAGCCAACCTTCCACAGTTAACTATTATAGATAAATACAAGAAATACAACAACTTACAAGCAATGAAGAGAAACCAAAATGAGGCAGAAAATGGAAGGGTTACAATCTGCCATGGAAGGAAAGAGAACTATTTGAGATACTCCATTAAACCAGTTTTCATGTGAGGTAACCACCTAGCCCCACTAAGTTAAAAGTTGGCAAACACTTCAGACTTTCCATCAGAAGCCAGGAAGGTCATCTTTGGGAAACAGGATCACACCTTAGAACTGAGGGTTACTGCAGACAACCAAGGGAAAAGTCAAAATAGAACCATTTTGACAAAATTAAAAAAATATATATATATATATAGTAACTCTCCCCCCCCCCAAAAAAAAAATTAGCTGTCTATAATTTAATTGTTTATTAAAATAAAACTCAGCACTTTTCAGAGCAAGGTAGCTGAATCCAAGAATCTCTACAACTTGCTCATAATGTTCCCTACACAATAAAAAAAGATTAGCTGTGAAGTAAAAACATCAAGCCTTAATGAAAAAAACAAAACTCTCTATAGAAACAATCTCCTAGATGACCCAGATTACTGGATTAGTAGAAGACTTTAAAATACTTCTTATAAATATGTTAAAAATATAAAGGAGAAGATAAACATGATGAATGAATGTCAAAAGAAATACAGAAACTCCAAAATAAAATCCCAGCAATCTTAACATTAAAATATGCATTACTAGAATTAAAAATGCATTAAGTTTCAGTAACAACATCCAGTATAGTGCAGAGAAAAGGACAACGAACCTGAATACAAGATAAAAGAAATTGTTTCAGCTCAAGTGAAGAGAAAAAAAAGTTAAAATCCTAGGACAAATGAAGTGGGTTCTTGTAAAGAGAGCAGAAACAGAATTGGTTGGATGGATGGATGGATGGATGGATGGATGGATGGATGGATGGATGGATGGATGGATGGATGGATGGATGGATGGATGGATGGATGGATGGATGGATGGATGGAAATCTAATGACCAAAACTTTTCCCAGTCCTACTAGAAACATCACATTTTCAAGAAGTTTAATGAACCTAAAACAGGATTCTTACAAAGAAAATCATACAAGGCAAGTTACAATCAAACTGCTGAAAGCTAAAGAGAAAAAGGAAACCTAACAGCAGCTAGAAAACAGAAAGACACACTACATACAAGAAAACAAAGACAAGAATGAAGGCTGATTTCTCATCAGAAATAATTGTGCACAGAAGACAATAGAACATTTTTAAAGTTCCAAAAGAAACAACCATCACTACCATGTCAATCTAGATTTCTAAAGTCAGTTAAAATTCTCTTCAACATTGAAGGCAAAACAAAACTTTTCCAGATAAAAGAAAGCTGTTTTCAGTCAGTCTTCATTTCAAGAAATGCTTTAGGTGAAGGGAAATTTCACAGAAACAAACGCCAATCTTTGAAGAAAGAATACAAGAGCACTAGAAATAAATAACTAGATTTACCAGAAATGGTAACTCTGAGTAAATACAAAAACATATGACTTATTCTTGAACACCCGCTACTTTCATCCCTATTATCAATACCTCCTAACATTCCTGCCTGCTCCAACATCAGTGCTGATTTCACTCTCATAAGGTATCTCAAATCTTACTTTACAATGTTAGGTATAAACTACTCTAACTTCTTGCTTTTATTCTCCAAGACAACCACAGTGATAGCCACAGTACTGATAACTAAACATCTAAGTACTTATTTACCAGTATTGCACCGAGGACTTTACAGGCATTATTTAATCCTGTTATGAGTTCTGGTCTTTAGTATTCTTATGTCATCACTAAGAAAACCAAGCTGAAGAGATGCTATTTGCCCAGAATCAACAGCCGGAAGCAGGAGAGCCAGGATTCAAAGAGTATTTTCAAAGTCATCAATATGTATACAGACTATGCCCATATTCCCCAGAGCCCTGGATATTGCTCTTTCTCCTGTTGAAAGCAGTCTCTCTGAGCCCTAGCCCTTCCCTCTTTAATCATTTCCTTTCTCTTTTAGAGTTTCAACCTTTCATTATCTATTTTTTCCTTTCTTCCTCAAAAATTTTCACATCCTTGAAAAGAAATTATTCTGTCACTCAGCGGCTTTCTTGTCAAATCTCTCATCTCTTCAAATGATATGTTTCTTGGAAAAGGACAACAAACCCATTTCTCTATTTCCTCTGAGCCCACAGATTGTTAAAGTAGTGCAAACCCACTGCTCTAGCTCTGCTAGGACACTATAGGCTAGCCTCTACTTGATGCACTTGACCTTGTTGACTAATTCTTTTCTTGGGTACTTTCCTTTGCTTTGAAACTATTTGTTTCTAAATTCCTTGCCCCTTTAGTGTTCACTATTGATCTCTTGTAGGCTACTTTACCTTTTTCTATATCCCTAAAATGTTGGTGTCCCCACTTTCCCATCTACATCCCAGACCTCACCTCTGCCCCAAACTACAGGTCCAGGTGTTTAACTGTACACTAGACATCTAATCTCACTCAGGACCCAAGCAACACAGCTGGAACAGGTAAGATTCAAAGCCAGATCTCCCAGACTCCAAAATCAGTGCTCTTGACTATTCAGCTATAGTCCCTTCATTTTCTCAAGCTGTCACTGAGTTTGGGTAGGGGTCACATCCTGTCTGGCTCCCTACTGTTAGAATCTTCTGGTCATTAGACATAATAGCTCAGCAGAGTCCACTTAGGAGGACGTTCATTTGCATTTTAACAACAACAAGAGTCAGCTCTCAAATAGAAAAAAGAAACAAGAACTTTTAAAACAGCCTTGGTTGGGTCTTGACTACTGAAAATGTCTTGACTACAGAAAATAATAATGCTCTTTGGCATTATTATTTTCTGAGACATAGGCACATGTAGTTGATACCACACTTCACCAGATGGAGCTTGTCCCTCCCTCCTGGAGAGACTAGATCTGCAGGGGAGAAGGCAGTCTTGTCTTCTTTCTGGCAAACAGTGATACCTTCTATACTCATTCAATTCTTCATTCTCATGTGCAGACAAACCCAGGTTCCTGACACTGAGGACTGTCCCCTTCCCTGGCATGTCCTGCCAAATGGTTAATGCCTACTTGAAGTTCAGAGCTAGTCTTGAACATCAACCTTGTGAAAAAGTGAAATATACATACAGACCTATGGACGCTGATAGACAGCAAGGACTAGTGCAGACCCTACAAGGGGGGACTGGGTTATTGATTCACTTTTTCAGGTAAGGCAGGGCCACTATGAAAGTGCATGATCCAGAACATGAAGCTGAAGCATCATGGAGGATGGGAGTAATAAGGAGAAAATCCCAGATGGAGAGAACAGGGGAGCTGTCTTTTAAAATGGCAGCGCTACTAAGAGATCAAGGCTCTCACAGATCACTATTAAGAACTCTGAACAGAATATAACAACCAACAGTGTGAAGGCACTGGAAAGTAACCAAAAGTAAATGAAACTGTAGAGGCTTTGATACTTAGAAACAGAAAACATGGCTCCTGTTTTCACAAATGCTCTCTAAGCGAGGACACCCCACTTGGAGCTGAGGGGTGGCTAAGAAACCCAGTCTTCTAGGATGACAAATGAGAGGGCAGATTGCAAAGCTACCACACTAAAAAGAAAATATGAAAAACTCTGGAAGTGAAAAAGTCAGAGAGAAGGCATCCCAAATTGGTGAGCAACCAAGCAGACTAAGGTAGCCCACCCCACTGAAGACAAAATGAAACAGAAACAAAGGAATCTGAATCACCTTTACGTTGCTGCCTCCAACACCAAAGAGAACTGAGAATTCATGTTCAACTAAAGCCATTGCAAAGGAACAAGCAGAAAGCAGTCTTAATCTCAATAGTAGGATATACCTCAACATTAGTAAGCACATGAAATTAAAACCATAATCAAAAAGTAAAGACAGTAAATGGAGAACAATCTTGAAGTGAGCCAGATACATAAAGTTGTAAGCAAGTTCTTTTTTTAAACAATTAATATAATTATGCTCAAATATATAAAGAAAAATTTGTTCATAATGATGGCACAGATATCACAATCTCAGCAAAGAAAAGATAGAGAACTAAATACAAACTTAGGATGAAAAATTACAATATCTGAAATTTTAAAATTATTTAACAGTAGATACGAAAGATGAAATAATGTTTTTGAAAACAGACCCCTAGAAATTATCCAAAAGAATAATATGAGCTAGAGAAGATGTGGTGTGCACCCACATACAATGGAATATTACTCAGCTACTTAAAAAGGATAAAATTTTAACCATTTGTGCAGCTTTCTTGACTGCCCTTGACTATGCAGTCAAGGACTATAAAGACTATACAGTCTTTTTTTTGTTTTTCCTTTCCTAATAAACCTGTCCTTTGAAAATTTGATAAAAAAATAATAATATGGGGACACCAGATTAAAAGAACAGCCAGCTGCCCAGGTAGCCTACACCTCCTACAAAAGACCTCCGGAAACCTTGGTGAATCCATTATCTGCTTCGACCTATAGATGCTGCCTTTCAAAGGTCAGCACAGGTCACACAGGGGTGTGAGTGAATACTGCTGGGGACATGCATGTGAGTATGTGTGAGCAGGCGTGTGGATGAGTAAAGATGAGCATGTAGCTACTCTGTGTATTTGACAGTACCTGCATGTGGGTAGGAATGGGTATATTATGGGAGTATGAGCACGTGGCAGGGAGGGAGTTATTTCTGCTTTAAAGATAAAACCCAGATCTCAGATTTGCACACAGCCGTGGCAATGCCAGAAGGCTGTGAACCTGAAGTGATTAGGAGCCTTCATAGGTCCGTGAGGGGTGGGAGTGAGAGTATTGATTTCTTCCAGTCTGTCAATTTAGGCTTCCCTGCTCAAGCCTCCCAGGAAAGCCCAGGCCAGCCCTGGGGGATCAGGTATGTAGTTTGCACAGAGACCCACCCAAATGAACCTGGGAACAGTTGTGGGCCCAGAGACCCTGGTCTGCTTTCAGTAACCTATGCCAAGTTCATTGAAGAGTCTGAGTCTATTCTTCCAGTGTGCCTGGAAGAACACTAGACTGGAAATGTCACAAAAAATTGACATTCTCTGACCCTCAGCTTCTCATCTCTAAAATGGGGATAATCATAGTTTCCTTCAAGGACTGTTGCAGCAAATGAATGAGACAACATGAAGGTACGACATAGAAGCAAAATGACCAAGGAATTTCCAAGAGAAGTTAGAAAAACCAACCTCAGTAAAGATCCAAGAATGTTGCCCAGTCTGTGAAGCACAGCCCATGAGACAGTAAAAGTAAAATGTAACCAACTGTTTCTGGGAAAGTCAACACATTCTAGCCTCTAATGGAGAGCCATAAAACACAAGGACACGGGCAAGGTCCTGAGAAGCCCTGCACTAAAGAAACAAGAACAATTTTGAGAAGCCCCATATTTCCCAAGCTTCTCTGCCCTGGGAACTGCCGTCCTATGCTTGAAAATCCCAATAAATTAGCTTCAGGAAAGGCTGACCCTCAAAGAGATAGGTTCTAAAAGAGACCACAATTCCCCTCTACTTTGCCATGGAATCTTAGTCAAAGCACTCATTCTCTATTCTTCACTTCCACTTAGAAAGAGTAAACTATTAACTTTTCCACAGCAACATAAACAGAATATCAAAATGATACAGCAGCAGGCCTGACTTTAGGGCCCCTCCTAGCACTCCATGACCCCCATGACACTCTCTTCCCAACCTTGGCTGAGTTGCTGCACCCCCCTCGACTACCTGATATTCCACCAAATGTCCCCTCCCATGCCCTGGCGCTGGAATAAATCCTTATTTATTCCTTTAATACCATCATGCTCGCAAACTGTGCTGCTTATGAAAAACGGCAGGCATTTCATTTTTTTTTTTTTTTTTTAGACTAGGTCTTGCTATTTTTGCCCACGGTACCACAGACTCAAGCAATCCCCAGCCTGAGCTCGGATTACAGGTGCACGCCATCACGCCCAGCTATTTTTTTGGAACTAGGTCTTGCTACAGGCCCCAGGTGGGACTCGAACCACGATCCCTGGCCCTGGCAACTTATAGGCTGAAGCTTGCAGGCACGAGCCACCGTGCCCGGCAGCAGGCACTTCATTTTATACAAAATGTGGGGAATCTTAACCAGCCTGTACAGATTTCATAACCACATCCATGTTTATCTTCTTTGGAAGGTGGTATTAAACTGTGTCAAGTGGGGCTCAGACTCACAGTGCAGAGTGATGGCACATTACACGCTTCCCTCTGCACAAAAGCTTCCATTGGCCCAGCTGATCCCCAAGGAAAGAGTTATTTCCTGAGGCACTTGTTGAAATCTTCTTTGCTATGTGCATTTATTATAAAATATAATTTTGCATCCACATTTTGACAAAACACAATAATAAAGTCTGCAGTGGAAATCTGCATGACAATTTGCATATACTGACTGGAGAAATCATGAAGAGAAAGAGAAATCATGAAAAGGACCGAGTATATCTTCTTTAGTCTTGGTCGGACCTTGGTCCATGGCTGGGGAAGCATCCATTAGTGGCAGAAAGCAGCTGGGCATAACAAGCCTTTCACAATGAAGCTGCTGTTTGCTTTCTGCACCACCAACCATTGAGTGAGACTATTAGGGGCAAAGCCATGCAAATTAGCATGCAAATGAGGCTGGCGAACTTAAGGATTCAGACTGGCAAGCATGTGCTGTAGGGGCAGGAGACAAGAGCCTCTGGAAAACACACTGGACAGAATCTGTCCTTGATAGAGGCTCCACAAAGTGCTCAGGGATGGAAGTGCTGGCCTGGGAGGCCAGAGAACTAATAACTGAATTCTTTCAGATACTTCAGGCTCCACGTCTATACAGGCTTGGGGGCCACAATGGAGGGTGGCTTGTGCTAGTCATCACCCAGTTTTATCAAGTATCATTTATTTCCTGGCTGGTATATGAAACATCAACCAAATGCGATGTACTGTCCAACTTTATATACAAGGTCAAATTTCATAAAATCAGCCCATGCCTTTAAAATTCACACAGATGCCCAGGGATATGTGGCCTGAAGTTTCCTGAGAGGCCTACTAAATGGTCACAAATGGCCCAAGTGGTCAAGCCTGCTCCCCGTCTTCAGCTCCCAGATTTTGAGGGCATCTAAGGACTACCCAAAATATAAACTATCAAGAAAATTATTATTTGAAGTTTTGAGAATTGCATCATGGGTTCATCAGAAGTATTATTAGTGGAATCCCCCAATATCCATCACAACATACTACTTCCTACTTGCCTAGAGATGATAAAAGTGAAACTCTGCTTTTCTAGCCTATTGAGAGGCCATGGGACCCAATTCCGATTAATAAGACATAAGCAGCAGTCTGCCAGAGCATGACAGGACCCGAGGGAGGCTCTGTCTCTCTTGTTCTGCCGAGAGATGTCTGGAGCGACATCCAGATGCATGATGAAGATGACACACATGGCAAGACAGGAACAGACAGGGAGCATAGCTTGTGGCCTGATGCTTCACAACACAGCTAAGCCTCCACCAGGCCTACTGATACTTCCTGACCCTGGCAATCAGAACCCTTGGAGTTCAAGCAGCTTTCTGTTCTAGCAGGTGACCACATTGCTAAAGCAATGAAGGATGGTAGAGGGAAGGGCAGAGAAGCTGAGGGAGGGAGAGAAAAGATGTTAGAGTATGGCACATTAGCCTTCAGACCACCCTAGAGCACTGTCCGCAGTGAGCACTGGATGACCAGCAGGGCTCAGTGGACCTCTGAGGTGTGGGGGGAGGGTCAATGGTCAGTCAGTGGTCAGCTCATTGAGTTAAGGGACACTGCACTATATAAGGTTGTTGCCTTACATTTTGACCACAGAATCTAATATTTGCAAGATGGAACTTCACTGTATTAATATAGCAAAGTCATCAGGCTGTGAGCTAACTGGGCATTGTAGCCTAGTTTTCTAGAGAAGTGTGGGGGTCTAGTATCATCTGACAGAGCTGAGGGCTCAGCACATATGGGGAGTGGAGGGGTAGGGGGTGGGACAGCCACATTTTCCCATGAAAACCCTCTGTGAGCAAGTTATTTATTGCTCACTTCATATCATCATTTTTCAATTAGGTTTGCTGTAGAGTTGTTGCTTTTTGTTTTTTGTTTGTTTGTTTGTTTTTTCTATATTGTGTAACGTACATTTTATCAACAGCATTATGGCCAATAAAATTTTTCATCATTTAGGTGAAATGGAGCTATGGCCTAAATGGAACTTTAACCTATGCTAAAGTTTGGTCTAGGCAACTGGTTTAGTTGATGCTGGGTTTAAATCCCATCCCAATAATTTTCAGGTGAAAGATATGCAATATTAAGAAATAGAACACTGGTCCCGGGTATCTCAGCTAAGAGACAGATGGGATTCAAACCCACATCTCCTCTACACAAACCATTGTTTTGTGGGAGAAACAAAGCTGAGGTACAAGCTGATTTGCTGAATCTATTCTTGGTGTGACCTCACTCTGATCACTTCTACAAGGGGTAGGGGACCTAGTTCCTGTTTTCCTCAGTGCTAGCTGGGAACATTCAATGGGGACATATGGCATCTTGGCTTCAAGAAGGAAAGGCCACTCCTAGTCTTCCAGCTCTTCTCCATACTCCAGTCCAGAAAATACATCAGTTCTTAGTGCTTCAGTAATCCAGCCGTCAACCTCTCATTGTAATCCATCACCACTTCCCACCTGACTCCTCATTTTTCTGTGTTGTTGGCATAATCTTTCATAGTATCTGGACAGAAACTCAGGATCTGCTCAGGTCAATACCTCTTCTGTACCCTACAGACTCACTCTGTTTCCTTGCCCCTTCCACTGTTCCACGGAGCTGCATTCTGAATGTCTTACATACCCACACATGTGCACAGCACTGGATCATTACACCTCAGGCTTCCACACATGCTTCTCATTACACAATCATTCCTATCTCCAATGCAGCCTCATCAAATCCTGCAAGTCTTTTCCACCTCGGCTTCTTACCCTCTCCTCCAGGAGGGTTTCTTAGCCTGCTAGACCGCCACTGATCCCTGTCTTTTCTGAATCTCCACAAAACCAAAGGACCACATAAGCATTGAGCATTACTGCTGAAAGGGAGGAGGAGCAGGCAGGCACTTGGATGATTACAGCAGGCCTGTTAAGATATAAGTCTAGTGGCTGTACTCTGGGGGCAGCCACTTGAGGCCCCCAACCCCCACTTTCCCATCTCAGGCCCAGGATCTGGCTCCTTGTTGATGGGCAACCTGGTCAGCATACAAAGGAAGTGCCCCTCTGAGTTGACAGCTCCACACAGTAAGATGTCCACATCACCCCTGCTGATGGACTGAAGTGCACTCATTTCACTGCAGGCTTCCAGGATAAATGTATTACTTATAGCCTTGGACCACGGTCCTTGGTGCCTGCACAGCATGCACTTTAGCTCCTCTGAGTCTCCTGTCTCTTCCTGATTGAGTGCTCCATGCTATAGCCACAGAGCCATCTTCCTCAGATCCTGGTTACTGATTACCTCCTTTTCTGGGTGAACCTCCTTTCCTGGATGAAACACTAAGCACCTCCACTGCCCACCAGAGGGAATGACAGTCTTCTGCTTGTCTCTCTGTTGCTGTGAGCTCTGTAAGGGTCACACAACTCGTACAGTGGACCCACAGACAAAACGGCGCTCATTACCTTAGCATCCCAACCCCCAAGTCCTCCAGGTATCTTTCCCCACCCTTTCCTATTCCTTGGTCCTGGGGTTGAGGGAATCAGGGAACCAGAGTTCCTAAGTCTGTGTGAGTGAGTGTCCAAGGAGGAATTTCTGCCTGGATCCATTCCCAGGTCCTTTTCCCTCACTCAGCCCCACTTCCAGTCCACCAGTAGAGGTAGTAGGGGAGTACTTTAGGTGAGGGATCAGCTGTCCAGATATAGCAACTGTGGGGTAGCCTACCAGTTAAACAAGCATCAGTTAAACAAGCATCAGACCAGTTAAACAAGCATCAGAACAACCTGTTCTCTGAAAAGAAAGACCTCAGAGCACCAAAAAGCACACTGGACAAAGTACAGCTCTCCACACACTATGTTCTTGCACAGAGTCCCCTGCCTCAGCACCAGAGCTCAGCTTCTCTGAAAGGCTCACCTGAGCTGCAGGGTCAGATCTGTGTGGTGAGGGCAGGTTGCGGTATGGGGGCTGCAAGTGGTTGACTGGTTGGACCAGCAGATTCAATGACCCCCAGAAAACATATTGACTTTATTAAACCCACTTATAAATACTATGCAAAGAAATATCAGATCACTGAGAAACCCTGTGGCAACACACTTTTGGTGGAATGGTCCAACAGGTCAGAGGCTGGGCCAGCAGGTCATTAAGGGACAGAGGGGCAGAGAGACTGAAGGGTATCATGCTAAGAGGTCATGTCAGGAAGACCCTTTTGAGATCCAGGCCAGAAGGTCATGTTCTCAATGTGGTCAGGCTGGGAGGAGCTAGAGGCTTACAGTGTTGAATGGTGCCTCCCCACCAATTTTGTCTACCTAGAACCTCAGGATGTGACCTTATTAGAAGGTAGGATTTTTGTTATGTGATGAATTTAGCATCTCAAATGAACAATCCTCCTGGATTTAGGTGTGTGCCTAAGGCCAGGGACCAGTGTCCTAAGAGCAGAGGACAAACAGAAACAGAGAAAAAAGCTAAATGAGATGGACACAGAGATCAGAGATGCAGCAAACACCACGGAACACCTGGACACCTCACCCCCACCCCCACCCCCAGCTGGAAAGGGCAAGATAGGATTCTTCCCCTGAGCCCTCAGGGGAGCTTGGCTCTACTGCATCTTGATTGCAGACTTTTGACCTCCAGACTGTGATGGAGTGACTTATTGTTTTAAGCCATCATGTCTGTGGTAATTTATTATGGTGACCCCAGGACACTAACAGAGACCCAGGAGGTAAAAAACAGAAGTCCAGTCCAGGGCAGAGAGTGAGGATGGCTAGGGGCTGAGAGTTCCTCAGACAAACCCCTGGCCTGTAAGGGTGCAGCAGGAACAACCACTCCCTTTCTTTCCCAAAGGCACCATGGACACAGACTATACAAAGCAGGTATGCGCTTCCACTCTCAAACTCCACTGCTCCCAGAGCAGCTGGGTGAGCTCCAGGGGGTGATCCAGGGCTCCCACCTGGACAACCTGTCAGGCTGGTACCTTGACTTGTACTGTGATGAGAGGTCCAGGGAGGGACGGGTTGCTTCAGGACTGGCTATTGGTTTTTCTCAATCACTTTTGAGATTTAAAATACATTAATGCCTCAGTCAGTCTGTGAATCCCTGGTCAGCTAACCTGCAGCCAAGAGAGAACCCACAAGGCACCCAGGAGAAACTCCAACAGAGGGTGGCTATCAAATCCCCCACCCCTCTCTCACCCCCAGAAGCCACCTTAAGAGGCTTGAAGCCTCCTACTGTGAGTCCAGGGCAGCTTTAAAACAACTGGCCCTGGAACCAAGCCTGCAGGTATATATGTTCACTTGATCTAGGGGAGGGAGCAAAGGGGCTGGCCCACACAGAACACTGAGTCTCCTCATGGTCAGTACCAGAAGGTTTCTTCTGAAATCAGTTTTGAAAGCAATTTTTAGCAGGGAGTTTATATAAGGAGCATCTACAGACATGCATCTCACCAGGCTGCCTGAGTCTTGCTCTTTTGCTTCTTCAAGCAAGTGGATTAGATGGAATGATGGGAGGGGTGGTGAGAGGCTGGGAAACAGATGTGTCAAGAGGATAACAAGGTGTGTGTGGGGGTAGGTGCCGGGTAGGAGATGGTAGAAGACCTGCTCTCCTGCCCACAGGCTGACAAGGAAGCATCTCCTGAGAGGCCTGAGAGGTATAGCAGGGGAACCCAGTTTTGCAAGCAGGTCTCACACCAGTTCATCAGGGCCTCAGATACATTCAACCTCAGCGAGGGACGACTCCTTGGCTGCCATACATAGTGAGGCTGAGAACCCTCTGTCCTCCGTGTCCTGGCTGAGGGCAGGGCCAGGCTCTGGGCCAGGTCACTTTCTCCTGCTGTCTCTCCCAACACAATAAACATGTGATAAACAGCCACTCTCAGAAAGAAAGAACTGGGGGGTAGGGGTATAAGGTACAGAGTTGGAGACTCAGAGCAAAGATGGAAGGCGAGGGGTGACTCTTTCCTGGCCCCTCAGTTACTCAAGGCAGGGGTTTAGGAGGTGGTGGTGGTGGTGGTGGGACTCTGCTGGGGGTAATGCAGAGTCCCTCCATAGGAACTGTCCTGATAGACAGGATGTCTGGGTGGGGGGGGAGGAGCAGTCACTCTGATGGGGACAACTAAAAATATCCCCCAGCTCTGGAGCTCTCGTCTACTTCTAAAATCTCTCTTCAACTGTGTTAAGAAAAACAAAATAAATGAAATAACATTTCCCCTCCCCATCTCCAGAGGATTCATTAAAATGGGCCTATGCATGCAGAGCATTGGAGCTCTGGCCTCCCAGCCTAATTACCATTTTAAAAGGTATCATCTAAAGAAAGTCTGCCTGCTGCAGTTAAAAAAAAAAAAGAAAGAAAGAAAAGAAAAGCTACAGGGAGAGGGCACTGGCTCCTCACGGGGCCTTCTCCCCTCACTGCCACCTCAGGTCCCTGCGGCCTGTCAGTCTGGTGGGGTCTAAGCACTGGGCAGACACTGCCTGTCCAAGTCACTTTGGCACCAACAGGTACTTGTAACATGGTTCTGTGACAGGGCTGAATGCAGCAGTGGAGCCACAGGAACCCCAGAATCCATCCTGGAGCCCGAGCCCAAGAGAGTAGGGTTTGAAGGCTAAATGAGCCCTGGGGACAAAGTGCAGGGGAGAGGGTGTCACGCAAGGGGGTGAAGCAAAGGGAAAGTGTCACCCACACTGCAAACGTGTGCTCTGAGTTGTGATGAATCAGAATTTTTCACAGCGGAGGAGAGGAGAGAGCATCCCAGCAGAAGTGACACTGTGAGCCAGATGCAGACTCTCTGATGGTGTCACTGTGGGAGCAGCAAAAAGGAAGTCCCCTAGGACCACAGCAGGCAGAATGGCAGTGGGCAATGGGAAGTGAGATTGGAAACGGAGTCTGGCTGACACTTTGAGCAACTTGAATACCATAAGAAGGAGCTGAAGCTTCGGGCTCTACCAGTGAGGATGGCTGTTAAGTTCTGAAGCTGTCTCTGCCACCTAGCACACTAGGAATACCAACCAGCTGAGAATCACACCACTCAGTGGGACACCAAAAAGAGGTACTATAAATAACTTTATATTCAAAACACCCAATAATCCAAATAATACATGTGAAGTCATTTATATGCATACAGAAAAACAAATGCCAACTCAGACTTCAGGATCTGATGCAGTTCAAGCTCCCACATCTGAGAGGCCTCTGGTCAGCTCACCATGGCAGACTGAGTGTTAGCTTAGTGTATGATGACACCCTTGCTACTTCACCCTCATTCCACTTAGCTCACAGGAGGATTAATAGCATAAACGTGCACACAGCAACATAGAGCAGATGAGAAGCTAGAAAAGAGCCTGTGCATGCACGTTTGTGGGACACAGAACAAGGATTATTCAGAAAGAAGTAGACACTGGAATGGAGAAACAACTGTGGTAAAGACCTATCAGACCTTCATCTATGGCTACACCGGAAGCTGATGAATCAAAACCCCATGTGGAACTTGCCACCCAAGGAAATATGGTTCCCTCCCCAAGCCTTGGGAGAGGAGGCCTGCAGAGTCAGGGCATTGGCTCCACAGCAAATCTGCAAACAGACGGAGAGAAGATGACATGCAAGGTCCATCAGTGGATGCCTGCCCTCATCGAGAAACCTCACTGACAATGGCTGGGGTAAAGGATTTCCAAGGCCAGAGGTCAGAGAAATGAGGTGCGGAGATATGGAATGGCAAGGAGATTGTCCTGGAGCCAACAACTAGAAAACACCGATAGACCCCAAATAACATGGACTGGGTGCCCAATACAAAGCTAAGGACTACAAACCATCAAGCACAATGTGCCATGGCCCTGGAACACAGTCCCTCATCCGACAAATGGACACAGCCACAGAAAAAGAGACCAAAGAACCAATGAACCTAACATAAACCAAAAAAGAACAATGAGAGTGGAGACAGAGAATGAGTGAACACAAGGGAGTGGGGGGTGGGGGGGTGGAGGAGGGAAGGCATGCCAGTAACCATTTACCTTATTTACTTATGTACGAATTTATAAGAATTTAGAAATAAAATTTTTAAATTAAAAAAAAAAAAGAAAAGAAAATGTAGTATAGACAAGTGTGGTCAAGGAGCTAGCCCAAGCCTACATCCAGGTTGTACACATCACTGGGGCCCATTCCCAGAGCCTCATATTCTCACTCACCGTCAAATCTTGCCAAGCCCACCAGTTATCTGGCATTTCAGACCACAGCAGAGGGAACACGGGCAATCAGGAAGATGCATTTGAAAGAGGCAGGGACAATAACTGGTGCAGGGAGACAGACTAGAGTGGAGACCTGGCACTATAATCCAAAGTGAGCTGCACTCTCAAAGCTTGGTGTCCAGGAAGGCAGGCAGCTCTTAGCACCACAGACTCCAGGGTATTTTATAAATATTTGTCCTCTGAGAACTCAGTGACAAAAGGATTCCATGACCAAATGCATTCAAGAGCTCCTGTAGACCCTACATCTCTCTCAGCAACCCAGAACCACACATTAATGTACTAAGGCTTTGAGTCCCACAGTGGGCCTGTCACCTGGATTTTCTTCACCGGTGTTCCCCAAATCTTTACAAGCACTGCATCTTCTTCCTGCCTTTTGTTCCTTAAATAATCCCTATTATATCTCTCATGACTGATATTTCAGCAACTAGCATTTCTGCTGACTTAGAAAAATGCACTACTGTCTTTGATTTAAAGAAGAAAAATCTTTTTTTTCTTAAAAATAGTTGAAATGATAAAGTTTGCTGCCTTTTGCATAAAGTTTTAGTTGTTTTATGCAAAAGTCACTACATTAGCACAAATCTTCCCCCTCACAAGTAGGTCAGGGAAGTTGAAGCATTATTGATCCCCAAAAACTCGTTCATCAGGCCCCTCTAGGCCATGCAGACCCCGGATCACCCTTAAGTGCCAGAGCCACAGACATCATCCCATCCATCCTCCTGCCCATGAAGGGCCATGCATACCAGCTGTTCTAGGAAAGAAAGACTGTTCACAACTGCGTGGTGTCCAACAAACATAGCCACAATCATGAGGTCAACTCCAAGGTAACCAAACACTGTACTTGTTGCAACCTGCCCATGGAGAACAAAAGAATACAGACTACAAAATGATTTCCCACATTGTAAGTACCTTCTAAGAGAAAAATTTCCTTTACCAAGGTTTGAATTTTCAGAAGGCTTAGGGTATTCACTGGGCTGAAGCCAGGGCATAGACAGAAAACGCCTCCACAGCAAAACAGATACCCTTGGGCCAAGGTCCGGTCTGCTTGCATGCTGGCATTAGTGAGCTTGGAGAGAGGGCACTGTGCTCCCCAGAGTGCAGTCAAGGCTGCAGACCTAGAGGCACCCAGATCTCACCTGGTACGTGTTGTCGAAGCTGTCGTACATGAACCGTGTGATCAGAGACGTCTTCCCGACTGCAAAACAAGAAGAGAGGGGGTTCAGCCATGGCATCTGAGCTAAGCTCCTCAAAACATAATCCATGTGCAGAAATCAGATAGCCAGAAAAGCAGCCACATAAAAGGATGAGTTACTGAAACACAAGGGGGAGGCAAACTTGCGGAGAAGGATGCTAGGTGATGGAGTCTGTTTCTGGGGTTGTGGGGGATGGGAGTCTTGCCAGGAGGAAGCCTCCCCCAGCTCCATGTATTCTCATGACCCAACTCCAGGTCTTCCTGGACTCACCAGAGCCCAGCTGTGGCAGGAGCTCTATATGAAGAATCAGAGCCAATGGTTACACAATGCTCCTTTTCCATGGACTGTGCTCACTTGGAAATACCGCTTTACCATGGGTCACAGGCTAGGACAGGAGCATTTGTCCGGAGGGCTGATGAGATGAGGAAAGGGAGTGTCCAAAGAGCTGATGTGCAGAAACCCAGTAACAAAAAGGCTATTCCTCCATGTGTCTCTCATAAGCAGCATTAGTCTGTGGAGCTTGCACCTGGCCTACCCTGCTTTTCTCAGGCTGTTTGGCCTCCCTGTATCTTGCCAGGTAAAGATCAGCAGGTCTCCCAATCATTGTGACAACTTTGGATCCACTCCCACATCTGCAAATGCCTCTAAGAAAAACCAGGAAGTCTCTTGGGAATCCCACAAATGCTGCTAATTCCCCAAATTGCAGAGTTTGACTTCTGACCTAACCCTGTGCAGCAAAGTCCCTGTGGTCTGGCAGGGGAGAAGAGCCTACTACAGCATGTCCACCATCTGGGAGGGAGGAGTGGATGAAGGAACATCTGTTGGGTCAGTCCCAGCACAGAGTGCTCTTCTCCTCTGGCTGATGGAGCCTGTGTCATGGCCCAGGGAGCCTCAGAAGGGGATTTGCCCTGCTGAGCTCAGCTCAGGAGCCCCTCTGCTTCGGACAGCCTGCACAACCCCTGCAGGAAAGCAAGACTTAGAGTCCCAAAGGTCCTGTCCCACCCTGATTCTCAAACAGAAGGTCCACAGGCTCAACCTGGCAGGCGGCTGTCAGTGCCTGGGATGAACAAGGCAACGCAGGGAGACTCCTCTAGGAAGGTCCTTTCCAGGGCTGAAACCTCGACAGTGCAGCAGAGAGGAGGCAAGGACTGCCATCTCCCCATAGACAGCATTGTTAAGGAAAAGAGAATCGATTTCTAGCCAGCAGGAACATCTTATGTTCAAATTCAGATGGTGCAAGTTCAAACTGCTGCAAATTATGGTGGCTCATCTTGGACCCAGAGTGGTTAGCTGGACTCAAACCCTAACTAGGCTACAGTTTAGCTGGGCCACCTCAGGGTAGTCACTTTCCTCTGGACCTTGATTCTCATTTGTAAAATGGGTATAACTGCAGAGATTTCAGAGGGCGATAGTCAAAAATCAGTAAGATAATAAATGTACCAGGCACACAGAAACTCTTAGAAGATAGGGGGAGGTAGCAGTTAACTGAGATAGTTGAGGCAGTTTCCAGAGAGACAGGAAGGAAAACAAACAAACCATGACCACTGTTGTTTAATAAAGAATTTGACTCTTGTTTTTCTGGAAGAGTAATGGAGTATTTTTATTACTTATGAGCTCCATGACCACACCATGAGTGGCTCATGGTGGACTCCTGGGGGCAGGGTAGGGGAAGAGGGGAATATTGGCCAGATTAGAAAGACCAGCCTTATGATTAGCAACTGGAGCATCAAACTAGGTCAATCTCCAGGAAGAAAAAAAGACTGAGATTGAATTCAATCACATGGCTGATGGTCAATCAATGGTTCCTCTGGATTGGAACCCCAATCAATACCAAAGTGCAGTGGAGCTACCTAACTGGTGAGCACACCAATGTGCCAGGAGGGTGAAGAACCCTTCTGCTGTAGGGAAAAGGCATGGAAGCTCTGTAGGAAGCACACTCTCAGATCTTGCCCCACACATCTCTTCATTTGGCTGGTTCTGAGTTGCATCCTTTGCAATGAAACTGTAATAGACAGTAGAGAGCTTTCTTGAGTCCTATGATTTCTTGAGTCCTATGATTTCGTATGGTGATTTATAGAACTTAGAGAAGGCTCTTAAAACCCCCTGGACTTGTAGTCATTTGGTCAGAATGGGTGTCCTCAGGGGTTCTCCTCTGAGGCTGGTGTCTGGAGCAGGAGCAGTCTTGTTAGGGGCTGTGCCCTTAGAAATGGGAAGTGAGACACCTTCTCTGGGTGGGTAGTGTCAGGGCTGACCCACAGCATGACAGCTGGGGTCAGGGAAGCCACACTTTAGAATATCTCTGAGGTGAGCATGATGCACCCAAGATCTCTTGCAATTTTACCCAGAAACTGCCCTTTGAGCTTCTGAAGGAAATTAGATCTGTAAAATGCTTCCCATACCTTGACCATTATCAATAGGTCACAGAGATGAGACCTGACTGTGATCTCCCTAAGGGGTTTTTCCAGAGTGACTGCTAATAGAAGCACTGTAAACTTGCGAGAGGTAGAAGAAATGGGGGAGAGTGAAGCATATTCCTTTTCCAAGAGAACTTAAAGTTACAGCTTCTCCCCTTGACAGGGCTCTCTTAACTTTCCTAGGTAATAACACCCACATCTTACAGCTGGTTGGGGTGGGGGGTAAAGCAGAAGACATGCATTCTCTTTTCCCATCAGGCTCTTCTCTAGGGAAACTGATTAGGCCGGAAGGAAGGACAGTAAAATCACCAAAAGTCACTAAGAGGAAGCTCATAGAGTAGGTGATGACTTCTGTAACCAAGTCCCCTTCTTGAGACACCAGCCACTGGCAGTGGATTAGTATTGGCTCAGGGTGATCACTGAGTAAAAGGGAAAAATTCCAAGGAAACAAGTTGCTTATCAGAACTGTGCAGGACAGGTTTTCGGGTCCTAGCCAGTGGCACTATGTCTCAGCATTCCCACAAAAACTACAAGCAACAGGCAGTACCAAACCCTGCATTTACAGAGCAGATTCCAGGCAGATTTGTATGTCAGTGAAGAGGAAGGTCCACCCAAAGCTCATAGGGACTCTATATTCAGTCTTTAGCACCACCCAGTTTAGTCCTCAGCTATGAAGCAGGTACTCATGCCACCCCCACTCTACACAGGGGGGTAATGATTTGACAGCTGCTTGTCCAGAGCCAGAATTAGTAGTGAGCCCTGCTCACTTCTGCATCAGAGGTGGAGGTATCCTCTCTATTTGGGAATAGTCCCTGATAAGCCCACACTCACACACACACATTCCTTGTGGCATATACCTGCACTCTTCAGTGTCCTGCCACACATCCCTAGTTTGAGCAGATCTGACCAAAGGTGAGCTCCAGCTTGGGGCTCACCAGTCTCCTGAGCCAGGGCAACACTGTCCAACATGAACTATAGAAATGGCATCCCTTACACTCATCTCTGGGAGGCCCCCGAGACCCTGGACAAGACATAGTAATGGAGCATCTGGCATACTGCTGCCCAGGCTCCTTATAAAGGAGTTCAGCATAAGGGGGCTACCCTCTGCCAAGTTCCACTCCCCGCCAAAGAGCATCCCATGCCTCACCCTCAACAGCTGTCTGAGGAGAAGGTGCTGAAATGTGGAAATGGAAAGCTTATAGTCATCCACCTGGTCACTCAGTCTCACTACAAAGGGCGGAAGGACAGCCGAGTCATCACCTGACCAGGCACTACCATTTGTCTGCAGCCAAGGAGGGGCAGCAGCATCCAGCACTTGAATGTCTTGGCCAGGTAAGGACACCCTCCCCTGGAGCCCCTCCTGCCCCTCTCCAGTCCCTGCAGCCTATGAGAGCAGTCCTGAGCACACAGCTGTGTTCTCAAGGTCACACAGCCTGCATACCTCCAAACAATAGCTCCCAGATATCCCTGTGTGAAGCAGGGCTCTTCTTGAAGGCAAAGATTCAGCTCCGCTAGCAGGATTTTATTAAAAATAACCAGACATCACTATTGAGCTTTTTATTCCCTCTCCTCATGGCTCAGCAATATTCTTATAATCTTCTGGTAGTTTAGTCCCACATGATTAAGCAGAGACGCATTTTTCCCCTTTCAAGAAAAAGAGGGTGAAAAAATTCATTACTGAGCAGTTACCAGGAGTCTCTAAGAAGAAACAGAAAGTCTAACTCTTTAGATTTCTACTCAGTGCCAGACAAGAAGTGAGGTGTTCTACTCCAGTTCCTTCATTTGATCCTCATCACAACCCAATGCGCTACTATCTACTATTTATCTCTAAGGTCACAGAGCTGGTAAAAGGTGGAAGCAGCCAATCAGCTCAGATCTGACACCAGAGTCACAACTCATGTGTGACATTGGGCTGGTTTATGGAAAGGTCCAAGTGGTAGCAAAGGTGGCGATCCCACAAGACAAAGGACCGGGCCTGGGCAGTCAGGAAGGCCAGAGGAGGAGGCATCTTCACAGAGGAGGAGCAAAGTGAGCAAATGCAGGGAGATGAGAGGCTAAAAGCTCCCGAGAAGGAACAGGAACATTTCCAGATGGCACAAAGGACACACCTGAAGGGCTGGGGGTTGGGAGTGGGTATGAAATCAGACTAGGTGTGCGAGAGAGGGGTAAAGGAAACATTATTCAAGGAAGTTCCATGTGACCAGGGGAGGGGTGATTTAAGTTGAAATGTATCTCTGGGGTCACTTGTGGAAGGAGGGGGAAGAAACAGGCAAGGCCTGTGGGGCCAGGGGCCAGAGGGCCAGGTTATGCAGTTATACCCACGAGCCTGGTCTTCAGGGCAAAGGGAACTTCCAAAGACTTTTAAGCAGAAACAGGTGTAGCATTTCATAATTCCCACCATGGCACATAAACTAGTCCTCAGTCGCATACCTTCTTATAACACATCACCGACACCACCCAGGGCTGAATCTGGGTAGGTCCATGACTGGCAGAAATGATTCTGCACAACACCTCAGGCTAGGTTAGAAAAGGCAGCATGGCTTCTAAGCTTCTATCTGGGAAATGCTCACTCCCTCACACTCTGGACGCTGGTCCTTCAAACCAGTCACTGTGTTATGCATAAGCCCAAAGTAAAGGGCAAATGGGAGTCTACACACAGACACCCATGTGGTAAGAAACTGATACCTCCCAGTCAGCAGTCAGTGGTCTGCAGCAAAACAGTGCATGACTGAGGTCCTACACCTTCTGGCCACCCCAGCAGTGCAAGATGAATAGAGAAACCTAGCCAAACTACTATAACACAGGAACAGAAAATATTTTCTTTCTGAGCCACTAAGCATTGAATTCTGTTTGTGATACAGCATTAGCTAGAGCAACAGACCTGTGTTTTAGGAACAATCTACACCGCTATGGAGAAAATGGGCTACAGGGGCAGAGGGAGGCAGGAATCCAGCAAGAGATGGCAGACTAAATGAAAGCTGGGGGGAAGGTGATGGGAGGGGGCAGGGAATGGAGTATAGATGGGCATGATAAGATCAAGTGATTGTCAGAGTCTTAGAGGAAACTAGCATGCTTCCCTGTCACCTGGCATTATGACTAGCAGATGATGAAGTCATTTCTTGAGCCCTAGCAAATGAGACAAGGAGCAACAGCAAGTAATCACTGTGAAATCAAGTCACCCATGAATGCTTTCTTTAAAATTATCAGAGCGACGCACAAACACCAGCACTACATTCAGGAAAGACATCATGTATAAATGATCAACAATAATCATTCAACCTCATGAACGAGAATCTAAGCTTATTTCCCATCATTGGTATTACCGTGAACCAATTATTTTCTTATGCAAATATGAGCCACTGGCCCAGAGACCTTATATCCTTGTCCAGGGAAGCTCAGCCCCATGTACCCCAGAGGTTCTACCAGTGCAGTGTGGCAGGATGCCGGCCCTTCACAATCAGCTAGCATTGCCTACACAGACCTCAGTCACCCACCAGTTTCCCAAGGGCCCAGCCCCCATCTTAGTGATATACCTCAGCTAAAGTAATTTTTGTAGATTTGGTGGCTTCTAGATCATCAGAGAGGATACAAGACTCTCTATCCGCTCAAAAAACAGCCACAAGGAGCTAGTCCTGTGCTGTGCCAGTCCTGAGCTGGGCATGGAATTCACAGGAAGAAAGGAGATATATTTCTGCTTCAGCGGACCTCATGGAGCCATGGAGTCAGGTTCAGATGCATACACCTTATGATGTGAGGCTACCTGGGAGGGGAGCTACTGAGAGGCCACAAAAATACAAAACCACTCTGCTGGAGGAGTCACAGAAACCCCTGAAAGAAGTAGCATTTGAGTCTAGATTGTCTGGCAGAGAGAGGAGGGGCAGGTACAATAAAGTTCCCAAGGGGGAACTGGGTGGAGCCCAGGGGTGTAAGGTTGCATACAGTGCACAAAGCCTTCACTTACCCACATTTCCCCAAGGTTGCCAGAGAAAGACAAATCCATTTAGGGCTGGCAGAGCATGTACCACCACAGGTTGGCCCCCTCACCAAACCTAGGCAGAGTCATGGGCCCCAATCAGCCCTCTCCACACACTCCCATGGACCACCCACACCAGCTCTAGAATGCTCCTGGATAGAGTGTGGGGTCATCTCAGATCCTCCTTGGGGTTAAAGACCTCCGCCCAGAGTAGGAGAAGTCACTTGGTACAACTCAGTGCCATTTCTTGCCACCCTGGTGGGCTGCTGACTCCTTTGATTACTATGTTTTTAGAAAAGCTGTGCTCAAGCCAAGGAAAGAGTGTCTGCGTCTCTGGTCTACATCCTCCTACCAACCAAGAATGCTGCAGCTGGCAGAGGTGGTTCTTGAGACTGAAAAGGCAAGTCTGCGTCCCCAAGCACCCATTCCCAGCTTGGGCCTGGTTACCTCAGTACCTGTCAGCTCAGTTTCCAGAACACAGATGAGAAGTGCTGTTTACATGAGTGCTCAGAAGGGCCCTTCACAATCGGCTATGAGATCCCACCCAGACCTCACCCATGGGGCCAGTCACTCTACCACCTTCCATGGCTGACAGGCTGCCAAGGGGTTCAGCTCTGGTGGTGCACCTGAAACAGAAGTCAGACCATGCTGGCCCCAATTCCCTACTCCTTAGGGGCTCAGGGAGAGGACTCCACCATTACCCTGAAACTCCTGCCAGCAAAGTCCCCTATTACTGGCACGGATGCAGGAACAGGCAGAGATACCAGTTCCATCAGCCTGATCCTTATTTAATTTTGTTCCGTCTTCACAAAATAGAAATCCAGCCCATCATTCCTGAACGGTAGACAAGACTGGGAACTGGGGGCTGGATCCTTCACACACCCTACCCTGCCATCCCTTCTCAGTAAGGCAGCTCTAGACCAAAGCTTTGACAGCTCCTACCTGAGCCCTGAGGGGCTGGCTGGCTCACCGTAGGCTAAATGAGGAAACACATGAAAATCCCATTTCAAACCATCCCCCCAAAGACTTAGACAGTAATTAAGAAATATGCAAAGCTCTTCATTGGACACTTTAATTAAGTGTGTTAACTCCCTCTGCCAGAGGATGCTTAGCCACCTGGGCCTCATCAAGGAACCCAGCGATGAAACTGTGGAGGGAGGAGGGGAAAGAAGACCAAGGGAGGTGTTGGCAGGACAGATAAGGGGACTAGGTTGGCTTGGCACTTTCACTGCTCCTGTGGAAGGCTGGCCCATTCCTATTCTGCTCCACCCTCCTACACTGTGTCCTTCACCTGCCACCTTCCCAAACCCAGTGACTCCTCCCCTCCCCCCCAGGGAAGCCTGCTTGGAGTCAGGGCAGTAGGGTGTCACGCATTGTAACCCATCCCTCTTCTGATGGAATAGAGAAGCCAGTGTGGAGGAAGAACATCTGGCTTCAAATATGCCCCTGCCCGTTGTGGACATGGAAATTTTCGAAACCACTATGGGGTCTCAGCCTCTTCACTACAGTAAGAAAGAACAGAATGAATAAGTTCTACAGAATTCCAACAACGTAACAGTTCATGCTTAAAGGCAAAGTAGAATAAGGGCCCCTGCAATCCAGGAACCTTAAGGTTCAAAGTAGGAAGCGATCCCAACATCCAAGAGCTCCAGGGTACCTGAGGGTTATCTGGTGCTCCGCACCATTCATTCCTCCTAAATACCTTCAGCTATGGCCACTGGGGCTCCACACAATGACCAGAACTGGGGCCTGGGAGGTTCCGTCTCAGTTTCCTCCTCCTTGCACAAATACCCTGGCTTCCCTGCTTCCTTCCCTGGAGAACTGCAGGGAAAGAGAAGAACTGCAGGAAAACAGAGCCAACAAGGCAGTCCTGGCTGAGCCCACAGCCTCTGATCCTCACATCAGCACCTCTACTTGCCGTAGGGGAGGGCTGGGCCACCTCTCCGACCTGTGCAAGTTACTTTCATCTTTGTTTTCTTCTTTATCTCTCTAGCTTCTCTTCACTTTCCAAAGCCCCCAGTTCAGTTTATAGTCTGGACCTGGCTTTAGCCCTTTCCTTTCCCAGAATCTTATGGGCTTTATGGACATTACAAATCATCCCCAGCCAGCCTACACCAGAAGTTTCTAACATAGAGTCCACAGCTCACTGGAGATTTCCTTTTCTTCTGCAGCCCAGAGCAGACCCTCAGGGCACTGGGGCAATGACAGTGTCCCTGTCTGGGACAGCCAAGTCTGCCTTGAGGACTTAACAGCTTTGGTTTCACTTCCACTACCTGTGGCCCATGCTCTTGCCATAAGAAGCCATGGATCCAAGAGTTCAAGCCGAGACCACCCAAATTCCATGTCAGGGAGCTGTGAGGGAGCTTTGAGCCAGAGATGCCCTGAGTTCAAGGCCAGGAGGTGATCTAAAGACCCTATCTCCAATCTCTCTTATCTGAAACCAGGAGGTCACCAGACGGGGCTCATTGGGGGCAGGCACAGAACTCTGGGCAGTCAGTTAACAGTAAATAAAATAAAAGTTTCTCCTGCTGAGAGACACACCCGGGCAAGAGGACACTAGCCAAAGACTAAGACAAGGGCTGTGAGAAGAAGCATGCAGTGCACTGACTTGAGGGAAGCTCTGTCTGCACTGTAAAGCTCCTTGATAGGCCCCACCCCTCGGTAGGGCTGTGAGCTGGCGCTTGAACAATTTCCACAGAAATGTACTAGATGGCCAGTTTGGGGGCAAGAGTCTGAGGCGGGTACCCTGCACCAGAGAGCAGTCTCCACCAACGTAACCGTGAGCTGCTCACTGGCCAGGAGCAGTCCCAGCAAGGGTCAAACAGCAGAAGCAAACAGACATTGACAAATGGACAAAGAATGAGAGGGAATAATAAAACCAGCGGATGAAGAAAGACACCTCCCAACACACATCTCAGCCCTGCCACTCACTAGGCCAAGGGCATTCTTCCAATGAGGTCAGGTCACCTGGTCTTTAAGGTCTGCCTGCCTTGTGATACTCTCCAGGCTGGTGACAGATGTTTACTTAGGCTGAAATATGGCAGGATGAAGTACCAAGAGAAGGACTCCCTGGTATGGGCTGAGTTTCTCTGCCAACCTTCCAACACTTCATCCCTTCCCCACTCCCCTCCCTACCCAGCCTGGAGTATTGGCAGCCTGAGTAGGGGCTGTGCTCTGGTGAGAGGCAAAAGGGCACAGAGGGTGAGGCTGTGTGTCTGGCATGTGACTACAATGTACAAGGCATACTTATTTGACTGCATGGGTAAAAAGTTTATTGGTGACTTATAGAAAAAAAGATTTGCAAATGGATTGTTTGAAAATAACAGCTACCTATCTTTAACAATATCAAATAGCATCCCAACCCTTTTGAGCAAACCTATGCTTGGGGAGGTACAAAGCCATCCACCCCAATGGAGAAGCCTCTCCCACTGCTATGTCATAGGCACATGACCTAAACTTCTCTCATCAGATGCTCAACAAGCCTCCACCATAGTTGGCTGGCATGGATCTAGTGAAATAGGTCCCTCTACATTCTGTAAATGGAGGCAGTGTCAGTGTAGGTGTCAACATCAGCTCTTGCCAGCTCCTAACACAAGACCCTGTTTCTCTCTGGACCAGGCCTGGGGTGACTCAGGCTGTTGCTCCAAGTCTGGTCTTTCGAGCCTGTAAGAGACTCTGAATTTCCTATTTGTTGCTCTACTACATTACTGTCTACATAAATCAGTTGGATAGCAAGAATAGAGTTTCTCTTGTTTGCACCAAAGAATTCTGAGAGCAGTATAAAGCAAAGGACAAGTAAGGTGAAAGAGAAAAAGTTTGTTTACAGAGATCATCTACCCTAATCACTGAAGTCAGGCTTTAAAGTTGCCTGAAAACTCTGGCAGCCAAAGTAAAAGGGAAAAAACAGTAACACACCAGGAAAAATGACCAACTACAAGATTCACAGTATTCATGAGCTAAAACCAAACTAGCTGTTAATACAGAGCTCTTTTGTAAGAATTAGGCACCACAGAGTTCTGGAAAAGTTTGAGGTGCAGAGACCATATGGTTATTTAAAGGGCAAATTAACATGTTTATATAATCAAGTGGATGAACATCACTGATGAAAATCAAGCATGCTCACTAGAGCAAGCAATACCCCTATCTAAGTGGATATTCACAGTCAGGGGCCCAGGCTGGAGTTCCTGACAAATAAATGTCTGCATGAAAAAAACAAGGACCCAAAACTTCAGGTTCTGGGGAAGTTGTAGTAACAGAGACAAGATTGATCCCCTCACTTCAAATAACCAAATGACAGACAAAATATATGAAATGATGATTTTCAAGACACTGGGCATGAAGGATTGAAGGACAGTAAACCCTGAGAGATATGAAATGAGGTGAGTCTCAGAACTGCTCTCAAACTGTTTCATTGAGAAAATTTCATGTGTCACCATAAAGCAAGGGAGACAGATAGAATCTGGAGGATTCCTGAGTTGAGGAGAAAAAGTTGAAGAGTTCAGAGGAAAAAAATACAGCTGGAGTTCACAAGACATCAGGAAGAAAGATGCACAGAGAGAACGACAAGAGATCTGCAAAAGGATTTCCTCAAGTCTGCAGCTGAGGACTGATCAGCAAGTAAGATCAATCTCCTACAGTTCCCCTCCTCAAGACTGAGGAAAAGATCTCCAAAATGGATTCAAGGAAACAGTGTGTGGCATCCACACAGGGTGGAGGACAGTGACTGTTGCCCCTAGACAGAGAGGAATCTTGATCTTCAAGGACAGTAAAATAGGACTCAGTGGTATGTGCCCAATAGTGGATAATAATTAGCTCTAGACTCAGCAGCACTCTGGGCCTTATTAACAAATCTGAAGAAAATGTATAGGGATACAGGTATACCTTGATGTACCTCAGAGGTACTGCATTTTTTATAAGACCCTCCACTAGCAAAAAGTTTATGACTTGCTAAATGCTCAGATGATAGTACTCTGAAGCAATAAAGTATTTTATTTTTTTTATTTTAAACTATACAATTTATTTCAGGCTTAGAACATATAAATAAAAGAAAATTAGGATACAACAAGATATCAATATGCAAATTAGGATACAAGATATCAATATGACAAATATTACAAAGTTTTAAAACTTTAAGACAACTTGAAATTTGGATACAATAATAGAAGTAACAAATGGAGATGGTCTCCAATATCCTAGTTAGGAGATTTTTTTTTTAATAATTCAAAAAATTTTTCTGTGGGAAGAAAACAAAT